>JABUQX010125992.1:0-2500 GCA_015478945.1 Trachelipus rathkii
CATCCCAATACCTAACAATTTTATACTCAATATCACGTATATAATCTTACTATATATAATATTATATATAATATATCAAGACCTATATATACTATATCATATATTATAGCAGTCTACCAATAATATATAGTTTTCTAGTTACACAATAAAACTAGGTATTTATATATTATATTATCGGAGCATATAGTAAGAATTCATATTATTAATATTCAGAGTAGTATAATAAGTTCTATTCCTATAAAGCATATATAAATTATATAATTTGTATAATAATGTATGGTTTAGAAATTATATTATAAAAATACCGTACTAATATAACATAAATCTTCACTCCAATAAGAAAATTATCATATCGGGTATTATATATTTTATATATATAGTAGACATATTATACAGGTATTATATCATACACCGGAGTATATTTATATATATATATAAAAAAATAATAAAAAATATAAATATATATATAAATATATTTAGATATAATATAGGATTTAATATATAAATTTGCTATATTATATAACTCTATACAATATATATATATATATATATATAAGCTATTAATGTGAACTGTATTATATATATTAAAATATATATAATATATATATATATTATAATATAAATATTTATAATAATAATATTATTATATATTATATAATATATTATATTTATATATATATCTATATTATATATATATATATATATATATTAATATATAATATATATATATATATATATTAAAAATGGATTTTTTTGACCCTTGGATAAAATCAAAGCTAGGTTTAAAACTTGGATTTATTACATATAGAGTACACTTCAATTAAAATTACAGATTAAAACGACATTCAACTATTATTCTTCACTTTGAGTATAAATGGTGCTTGTTACTGACAAAAATTTTCGCCTTTATATGGCCTTTTTCAATTGTCACAATAGTTTAACACCAAGTGAGTGAAGAAATAATACTGAAAAGATTTTTGGAACTATTTTTTAAATTAAATAAAACAAAGATGCCAAGGGGCAAGATTTTATCCAAGGGTCAAAAAATCCATTATATTTAAACTACGAAGAAAAGTAGACAGAAAACAATATATATATATATATATATATAATAAATATATAATAATATATATATATATATATATATTATTATATATTAATTATATATATTATATATAATATATATATATATATATATATATATTTTATAAGTAATATATATATATATGAAGTGCCTCCCATGTTTTCGGTTCACGAGCCGCCACTGTCTTTATATATATATATATATTATTATATATATATATATAATATATATATATATATAAATATAATAATATATATTATAATATATAAATGCAAAAAAAATATATATATTTAAATATAAAAAAAAATAGAAAAAAAAAAAATATATATATATATATATATATATATATATTATATATATATATATATATATATTTAAATATTAATATATATATAATTAATATATATAATATATATATATATATATATATATATATATATAATATATATATATATTAGAGGTGTAGCGATATCGCATGCCGCATCCGCATATGCGGATTATCCGCATCAATTTTCACCATCCGCATCCAAAACCGCATCCGCATTAATTTTTATTGCGGATAAGCGGATAGTATTCCATCTAGGATTATGAGAATCGTGTTGCCAACCTTAATATACTATATAAATATATATATTATATGTATATAAAATTATATACTATATAAAAATATAATATATATATAATATATATATAATTACATTAAATATTATATATATATATATATAAAGTAAAGGATTTTCAACTATGACAGAAACATTCATGCTGGAGATACATAATAGATTTCCAAGCCTGTAAAACGATGACACATGTGCAATAGCAACTTTTCTAAATCCTAGATACAAAACAAAAGTTCTTAAGTCACGTGTTTTACAGAGGGTTAAAATTAATTTAGGATGCTTATGTGATGAAGGACATTTCCAATATTGGGCTCGGGCTGATCCCATTAATTAATGGCAAGGTTCAACATTTCTTAAGAGCTACGCCCAATTTTCACCACCCCAAAAATGGACATAAAATTCGGAATTTTTAGCCATTTGACCCTATAAACACTAAACTGTAGCATTTTTTGCCCTCTAAAACGTCGTTTGCGGGTGTTTTTCTGTGTCTGTAGTCATTCTTTCAGTATTTTCAAATTTTCAAAACCTATGTTTTTGACATTTTTCAAATCAACTTCTACAATTTTTTTAGAAATGACTTCAAACTTGAAATATGCATAGATGGGTCCATTACCTACAAAATGCACGAAGTAGTTTTTCGATTTTTTATATTTATGTTCAGCAATCTCAAAATTCCAAACCCACTTTTTTCGGTTTTTAAAATGTAAAATTGCGAAATTTTTTTTTCTACTCATGCGAACTGGATGAAATTTTCAGAGCATATGTAGTCGAGGGAGTTGCACATTGATAATAGATAATT
>JABUQX010125992.1:15000-19079 GCA_015478945.1 Trachelipus rathkii
AATAATAATAATAATAATAATAATAATAATAATAATAATAATAATAATAATAATAATAATAATAATAATAATAATAATAATAATAATAATAATATAATAAAATTAGCACCAGAGAAGGATAATAATAATAATAATAGTCAAAATAATAATAATACCTAATAATAATAATAATAAATAATAATATAATAATAATAATATAATAATAATAATAATATAATATAATAATAACTAATAATAATAATAATAATAATAAAATTCAATTAACTAAAATATAAAATAAATAATATAATCAAATAATAATAATTAATTCAATAATTTGTTAGATTTGTCGTTGTACATTTTATTCTCAGTTCAGGTTATGATATGTTAGCTTTATTGATGGGAAAAACTTTGTTACCTTAGCATATATATTCGGTGGTCTGTATGATAATTAGGTAAGGTTATGAATAAATGTTGTTAAATATTACTATGTTAAGTGTAAAATCACCAATGATAATGTTATCACGCTACGTTTGGAAAAAGTGGAAACAGGTAGTTCTGTCATGCAATTTAGTTACTTTCTGCTGTTAAGTATTATACTTTGTTAAATGTTGACTGTTTATTCGAGCGCGTAAGTATGTTAGGTTTGTCGTTGTAAACATTATATTCTTAGTTCAGGTTAATGATATATTAGCTTTATTGATGTTAAAACTTTGTTAGTTGAGCATATATTCGTTGGTAAGTGTATAAAAACTTATTTTTATGTTATGCTTGTTCCAAAATGATACTCGAAATATGCTTGAATCAATAGATCAATAGATCATTGGAAGGTGGGTGGGGGAGGGAGCTAGACGGGACGGTGTTTGATTTACTGATCTAATTGATTTACAGCTTTAAATCAGTAAACTATTACACTTTACGATAATTTATTCAAAGAACTTGTTTTTTATGTTATCTTTAATGGATAAAACTTGTTATTTTTTATGTTATGTTTGGAATAAAATTTGTTATGTTTGCAATTATCCGTTGGGATTATGATATTTAGACAAGGTTATGGATGGAATTTTTTAAATTTTACTATATTTAATGTAAAAAACTGTTACGTTAGCATTATATTCGTTTTCAGTATGATAATTAGACAGGGTCATGCTAAATTTTTTGTTAAATATTACCATGTTATGTAAAATTACATTGGTATGTAGAGATACTTGCTTGAAAAAAGTGGTGAATAGGTTATCGTTTTGTACGCTGCTGCTAGGTAATTTTACTTGTTGTTAAGTAATGGAACTTTGTTTAAATGTTGGTACTTTATTGTACGATGGTGTGTTTAGGTTTTGTCATTGTACATTATATCTTAGTTCTGGTAATGCTATGTTAGCTTTATTAACGTGAAAAAATGTTACGTTAGCATATAATTCGTATGGCTAGTAATAAAGATCGTTATTTTGTGATATATTTATCGACATGATACTTATATGTGACGTGAATCAATAGATCATAGACAAAAAGGTCATGGATCGTGGGTATGGAGGGTGGTAGGACAGTGGTTTGATTTACTGATTTCTGCTTTAAAACGGTAACTATTACACTCTTACTACTGATATTTTACTTCAAAGAACTTCCTTTTTTATGTTATGTTTGGATAAAAACTTTGTATTTTTATGTATGTTTGGATAAACTTTGTTATGTTTTGCAATATTTGTTGAAGATTATGATATTTAGGTAAGGTTATGAAATTTTTTTTGTTAAATATTATAAGCTTAATGTAAAAAACTTTGTTACGTTAGTATTATTCGTTGTCTGTATAATTAGACAAGGTAATGATAATTTTTGTTAAATAATACCGTTCAATGTAAGATTAAACGTTAATATGTTAAGATATGCTTGAAAAGTATGAATAGGTACGTCTTGTTGCTATGGTTAGTTGCTTACTTGGTTGTTAAGTGTGAACTTGTTAAGTTAACAGTTATTCATGTTTAAGGTGTGTCAGTTTTGTCGTTGTACATTATATTCATAGCTCAGATGATGCATGTAAACTTTATTAATGTGAAAACTTTGTTACGTTAGCTACATTGTTGATCCACGTATGATAATAGACAAGGTTATGATTAATTTTTGTTTTAAATATTACCATGTTAATCTAAAATTAACATTGTATGTTAGAGATAGCTGCTTGACAAAGTGCGTGCATCAGGTACGTTTTTTGTAGTCTATGTTTAGTTATTTATTATTGTTTAAGTGTGGGACTTGTTAATTTTAACGAATTATTCGTGTTTAAGTGTTGTTAGTTTGTTGCTGTATCATATATCCTTAGACCGGACTGATGTTTGTTAGCTTTTATTAATGTAAAACTTTGTTAGTTAGCATATATTCGTTGATCAGTGTATAAGAACTTGTTTTTTATGTTATGTTTACTCCAAAATGATACTCGAAAATGTGACTTGAATCAATAGATCAATAAATCAATAGATCATGGGAGGGTGGGATGGAATGGAGGGTAGGGTGGATGGTTTGATTTACTGATTTACTGAATTAGGGTATGATAAAACATGAACAATTTTACTAAAAAATATGGACTGAATCAATAGATCAATAGACAATAGATCATGGAAGGTGGCTGGGAGGCAGTTTGATTTACTGATTAGTGATTTACTCGCTTTAGGGTTGTAAAAAGAAATGATATATGAAAAAAACTGATACTTGAATCAATAGATCATAGATCAAATAGAATCAATAGATCACAGATCCGGAAAGGGGTGAGGAGGGCAGTTTGATTTACTGATTTACTGATTTACTGATTTTCTGTTTTAGGGTATCTAAAAAACGTAAATTTGTAAGTTATAAACAAAAAGAATAGGACTATTTATTTATTTATTTATTTATTATTTTTTCTGTGGTTCTGAAACCATCATCTTCGAAATCTACAGACCCGATAACTTAAATAAGGACACCAAAATTGCTGTTATACAAATGTTTTTTAGTTCAGCACCTCACCGGCTCCAGCACCAGTGCCGGTACTGACTCTGACTCCTCTGACTCAGACTCTTTCTCCACTCTGTCCTTCTCTGACTCCGAATAAGACTCCTTTATCCACTTCTTTTAGGCATTTCGACCATTTCCTAGGGGGAGACCACACTCTGGGGGAGTTCCCGACACCCCTCACGATCTTGAAACCATCATATTCGAGATCTGCGATCGATAACTATATAAGGAACCATTTCGTTGTTATAACGAATGTTTATTAACTCGGCAACCGCACGGAGCCAGCACGGTGCTGATGCCAACTCCTTAGATTCTGATACCAACTCTTTCTAGAAATTCACCTCTGAATCCTCTCAAAAAATTTCAGCCTTCAAAAACATGTCGATTTTTTAAAGGGTGGGGCCCCCTTTCGGGGAGCCCACGGGGACGTAACATCGTCTATGACGAGGTTACGTCACCATCTTACCCCCTCCAAATTTTAACCCATTATGATAACTAACCCCTTTAGATATATATCGGAACCAGACGCTGAGCTTGAGCCGGAGCCAAAAAAGCGATACCTTCGAATATATATATCTAAGTATATATTATATAATTATATATATATATATATATATATAATATAGTATATATATATATATATATATATTAATATATATGAGGAAAACCTATTTGCGGTGCGGTGTCGGAATCGGAACCGGTGTCGGAATCGGAGGCTGAGCTGGAACCGGAGTCGGGGGCTGGGAGGCGGCTCAAAATGAACTCCTAATAATAATAATAATAATAATATAATAATAATAAATAATAATAATAATAATACATAATAATAATTAAATAATAATAATAAAATAATTTAAAATAAAATTAATAAAAAAATTAAATACAAATATAATAATAATAATAATAATAAATAATAATAATAATAATAAATAATATATATAATAATATCATAATATAATAATAAAATAATAACTATAGATTAAAAATATTAACTCTCTCTCTCACGCTCATCGAACACCTGGTTCGATGGGCGGCGTTTGACCTAATCTCACACGGAATTGGAAGCGTCAAAAAGGGCGTACCCGATTATTTCATCTTCAGTCTCGGGGGGAGGTACC
>JABUQX010125994.1:0-52247 GCA_015478945.1 Trachelipus rathkii
TTCTTTTGTGAGAACATATCACATTAAAATCTATCCCCTAGATATTTGGATAGCAAAAAATCTTGTGTGAAATGTGGTCTTCACTATTACTTAATGTAGGGTGAATCACTTTGACCCTGGTCAGGGATTAATGCAGAGTCTAAATAATAGTGACATTGAGTAACCGAAATAATTCTGAGATATAGAATTATATGAATTTTAATGACGTTGGGTTTCACTAATGAATCAATACGTCGCTGCATTCAGGTATCAAATTATTTATGAAATAATTACCGTCAAATCCCTTTATCTCAATATATACTCGTATCCAATCACAACCATATACTATCAGTAGTATAGTAGGCACTGATCATTCTGTTATATCATAAGTAGTTTTATCCATTATTTATTGAGTAATGTAGAATAAGCCATGTGAGGATAATGCGGATTCCTAATGATTATAGCTTATTATAATTCTGTTAGATATGCTTGTGAGGTTTATTAACTCAAGGTTTATTAAGCTCTATCTGAGCCGAAATAAATTTTCATGACTATTCTACTTTTCGATGTGGAATACATATTAATAAGTTTTCAGTTAGCAGGCGCCTACATTTCATCAATTTAATGTTATTGTAGTCGTTAGATACGTGAAATGACCTTATTCTTGAAGTGTTATTAATGCCGATAAGGTTAAAGAAGATGGATAGAGAAGTTGAATACTTTATATCGAATGTGAGTATCAGTAACAAAATATTAAGATATAGTATACTATAAATGGAGAGTTTTCATCTAACCTAACTATCTATAACTCCCTTGTTTATCAAACGTGAGAAGGTAATATCCCCTACACGAGTAGATATTATTCCTTATGCATCTTTACGTGATATGTGTTTCGAGTAGTGAGTGATGTAGGTATGGAAATGACTGAAAGAACGTAATATCACTTCATCACAAACGTTGAGTGAGTTATTAGGTGTGATATAACATCGTGTATATCACCATTTATGATTTTCTTTATACATCATTATTTCTAATTTATATTTCTTTACCTAATAATAATGTATATAGTAAATTATCATTAGAAGTGAGTTATTTATTTATAATTATGTGAGAGCGACAAGCGATTCTACATCACTATCACGAGAAAGGTCTATGTCGAGTGAGTGTTGTGCTTATAGCAGATTATTTTTTTTTTTTATTATTTTTGATATTAGATTTTCTAATTTTTTTCTTTTATTTTTTTTTTTTTACCACTGATCCTGGAGTAGTGTACATACACTTAAAAACTTTATTTATCAGACCTGTTACGTATAAGTTATATAATTAGTAAGTATAATTTAGCAATGACTACCCCTTGTATCTTTCTGTAGTTAAATTTAGTTCCATGCTTAAACAAGAAGTTTTTTTTTTGAAGGAAAATTAATGTAATAAAAATTTTTTATTAGTTTTTAAAAAATATAAAAAAAGATATTTAATGTTAAAATATAGAAAAATCCTTATAGTAGTGTAAGTAATACATATAGAACTAATGGTCTGTCATTAGCTGCTTAACACAATATATATATTTGTATGCCTATATCTCTATTATTAAGAACAGGCCAGTAAGCGACTATTCGTGAATTCTAAAGATCTGTAGCGTAATAGCGGAGATTGAGCTAGGGCTCTCATACTAGTCACTGTGAGAATTTATTCTCAAATGTATATCTGGTTGCCTCCTTTGGAATATGTTGTTAAATATTGATGTTGTCATTCTCTTTATAACATTACAAGACTTTTATCTCTATTACATATTTTTAGTTTGGATTCCACATGATTTTTTTTTGTTATTATAAATGCTATGACTTTTATACCTACAGTATCAAGTATTTTATAAGCTCTATATAGATCTTCTGTTTATTAATTTTTATTACTTGTTATTAGTACTCGCTATTTACGTGACGTTGATAAGATAGCTTAAGGCCTAATACTTGAGCGTTATTATTTTTCCTAAGTTATTTAATTATTCATCCTAGTAATTATTAAAATTTGTAAAAGTTTTTGAGAATATAGTAATTAATAATAATATTAATTTCTTATTGAAATATATTAGTATGTTCACTACTTATATATATCTAAAAAGGGATTGAGTCTCCAAAAAACGTGGGAAAGGCACTTAGTTCTAGGGTTCTAAAAGCCTTCCCTAACGAAAAAGTATAAGATTTTTTATTTTCTAACTTAATCTTATATTTTTATATTATTATTTACTTATTATTTTATTTAAGTATTTCTTTAACTGAATAGATATTTTCTGAATTTCATAGGTTTTAATTTTAATTTATTAATGGTTGAGTTAAGATAGAGTATTAGTGAATGAATGTTTTGATAAAATTATGGCTCGAAATTATCCTGTCGCACAGTCTGTCCAATAGTTAGGAAAAACAACTTTTGATTCATTTCATCACAAGGGGATTCTCGAATAAGCTTTTGATGTTCTACAGATATTTGTGAATATTAGAATTCTATGAATGATGAGAGTTATTGAGTTGTTTTGGAATAAATAGGATTTGGCGTTATATATGAATTAGGGAGGGTTATATTTGAGTAAGGTGAGGGGTATTTTCGCTCAGAAGATTACTTAGTTAATAGGTGGAGATACTGCAGTGTTAATCTGAATTTTCTAAGAATTTCTTTGTATAATGTCTCCCAATATGTGTCATTCCCTATAATTATATTAATAGCAAATAAAAGGTGTATAGTGACATTACTGATCGTAAAACACGCAAACAAATTAATTATGTATACTCATGATATGATAAACAAATTTTTATTAAGTGTATTGAATTAAAGTTATTGATTGCGTTGTGTCTCTAGAGTTAGGGAATGATATTATGTCACATGGTATGTTTTATTGTATCGAATAAGAGAGTGTCGACCGATTAGTTAGTACTTGTAATAAATGAGTAACTATGTGAATTGTATTAGTAATGAATATAAAGGTAAATAGTTGACTGGATTTAGCAAGTAAGATAATACGTGTATTACTTTTCTTAATCAAAATATCCTATATATAATCATTAGAAGTGCATATTAGATTATAAGTAGAATATATAATATAATTGATTATAGTTATAGTAAGTATAGGTATAATAGAATTAATTTAGTAATATATATAATTATTAGTAGTTATTTATGGATTTTGTCAAAAGGGTAGAGTTTAATATAGATTGAGGTGTAAATAATAGGTAGATAAGTGTCTATTATGGGATTAAGTTTTAGATTGATATAATATAAAATATATTAATAGTGGTTTAGGTGATATATAGGTTAATATACATTCTGAAAATAACCCTAAAATGTAACTAACGTATGATTAAATTTGAATCGATAATATTTGAGTAAACAAAGAGCAAAAAGTTTTATCATATCTTATCTCATAAATATAGATAGTATTAAGATAGCGTGTTTATAGTTTATAAAAGTAGAGAAATTTATTATAAGCGAGTGAAAAACGCTCAGTGATGATTTCCACAATTCTATATTCTTCGAATTATGGCGTATCATATCACTTATCTGGTTTATATACATTAATAAATCAGTTGAGCTTTGTTATAAACCATATAAGTTGAATTTGAATATGTATACTACTTAATTATTTTATCGTGGAGATTAAAGTTGTTTTAAATGAACTCACTAGTAATTATATATGATGAGGTGCGGTACACGTGTAGACATTGAGATTCAAATTATAGCCTGACGTATAAAATATAGTATTAATTGAGTATAATAAGATTAATACATAAAAATATTAGGAATGAATTTCGATGATTAGGTTGAGCCTAAACAATGACTTTCCTTAACTCTCTTTTTCCTTCTTTAATTTATTTTAATAGATTATTTTTATTTTATTTTATTTTTTAATATATAAGCTGAATCTTTTTCCTGGAATATATAAGTAGAAAAGAATTTAAATCAATATTAAAATAGATTTTATTGTTTTATTGTTATTTTTTGTATATAGTGTGAGTGTGTATAACTTAATTGTATTATTATATATTATAGTTGAGGATGTGAGAGTTAGGAGAGTCAGTTGAATTAAGATAAAGATATACAGAACGAATGTATATATTAATATAGTATGATTATAGTTAGTAAATAAAGTAGGGTTTTGAACAAAGTAAATCACTCAGTAACTGTAAGTTATAGTGATTATATTAGTCTAATGTGATTCAGGATCAGTCCTTTCCGTAGTGTGAAGTGAATGTTATAAATGTTAATATTTGTGTGAGTTTTAACAAAAAGTTCTGTGTAGTTATATTTCAAATATGTTTTTGATCATGAATTTTTAATCGTAGAATGTACAATAATGAAATATTGTTGGTTTATATAATCGAGCAGGTTGTGCAGTGGAGAATAGACACACAGAGTATGAGAGATAAGTTATAGTTGAATAGAATAAGTAATATAGAGATATATGAATTAAGATAACATGTATGAATTGGAGTCACTGTGAGTGGCAATTAAACAATCTTATGTTATTAATTTTATGGTTATTAATAATATAATCTATAGTTGTTTATAATCTATTTGTAAACTTATAGCTATATAGATCAATATCTTTATGTAAATTATGCATCTCTATAGAAGTCTAAGAAATTCAATAATATATCTCTAAAAAAAGTGCATATATATATGAGAAAAGATAGAATATAACTCAACATTAATATTTATATGGGAGTGAATTATTATAATATATTACTATTATATGTGTTAACTAAGAGGTAGTAAATAAACGTAAGTAAGAAGATACTAATATGGTTACTTGGAATATAAGAAGTATATACGAATCTAAATGATTCTAATTTAGTGTATTCATATAGATTAGGACAATAGTTCATTAGAATAGTAATAGCGCAACTATATATAACTTAGGGTGTGGTAATAAACTAAATTTGATAAGAAACAATTAGAGGAAGTTGAAACATTAATATGTAAAGAAGCATTGTCTTGAGATAGTTAAAATAATAATAGTGACATTAATAATACTTTAGTAGAGAGAAATAATAATTATAGTAATATATAATGTATATAAAGATCCTTATATATTATATATAAATTGTCAAATACCTATTTTGAAGTAGTATTATCACTCAGCAGAGAAGAAACGAAGAAGTGATGCAGAGTTTAAGTAGAAGTAGATTACATGATAGTTAGAGAGTATGCCGGAGAGGTAGAGTGAGAAATGAAGTTATGTTGAGAGTATGAAATGAAGTGCATAGTAGAATATGGTAGCATAATTGTAGTTATTATGACTATTACAGTATGATGGCTCTAATGGAGTGTGTGTAAGAACGCGCAGTGAGAGAACGGTGAGTTGACGTACATTAGGATGAAGATAAGAATCTTATAAAGGTTATATAGAAATGAATGGATAAGATGCTCTAGTAATAGCGAGTCCAAGTATCTAGTTAAAACCTGGAGTATTCGTCTGTGAAACACGAGTGAGTGAAGTAATATGTTGAAGTTGTGATGAGCTACGATAAGGTACCTAGATGAATATAAAAAAGGGTGTCATAATTAAAGTAATATAAGATGAATAGGTGTGAGTAATTTTAATTACTCATTGAGAGAGTGAGTGAAAGAGGGGGTTTATTTAGGTAGTTTTATCCAAAATTTGGTACTTTAATATATAAATTTACTACAAAGATCACACTAGAGATTCACTAAAACTGTGATTAAGTGCCACAGCGCTCGAATAAAGTATGGGTAATAACTGACATGTAACCTTTGTAATATATTTTTACATATGATAGTAGTACTTAGAATTTAGTAATGTATGACGTTGAATTGAGTCTATACTCTGAGTGTCAATTTGTGCTCATTTTATAATAGATGTGTAATTATGTCGAGTTAAAGATATCTAATATTGATTATTGATTATAGTAGTATTTTTCTTGAGTGATCACACTTAATGCTTAGTTAAAATCTAGTTTAATTAGTGTTCTCCATTACTTTAATTATATTTAATATATGTGTTATTGTTTATTAATTTAATATATTGATAGGTGAATGAGGGGGGGAGTAGGTGAGTTATTTTAATATCATAATAATTATACATTATATTGTATTAGCTTTTGTATTAGTATGGTGTATACTATGTTTGAGTAGAGTGACTTTATATATATTATATACCTTAGTGACTTCTTGATCTGCATTCTAGAGAGCATTATTATATTCTTTTATGTATAACAATAAGCTGAATAGTTATAATATGAACAAATCTGTTATCATTAGAAAAAATAATAAAATGTTGATAGTGAGAGATAACATGAAATAAGTATGTAGTAATCAACAACATATTAAACCTACTAACCTATATTAGTTATTAGCGTTATTATCCTATACAAATGAGTTGTGTTATTGATAGTGAGAAAATTAGTGGTTAAACAACCTGATTTAGTACACGATCCTAGCACATATGTACTTTTTATATTATAATAAATATATATAATATATAATTTTAATATATTAAGTATATGAGAAAATAAATATGTGTATAAAGATAAATGTTAATATTTAAATAATTAACTGAGATTAAATTATATAATAATTAAAAATAATTTGATGAGAGATATTTTTAAAAAAAAATATTAAATTATAATATTGAGAATATAAATATAATAAATATCATTATATATAAAAATTAAGATAATTATTAAAATAATTACATATTATACATAATATATAAAAAATAGTAAATATATAAAATTTAATACTAATGGAAACATTTATAATAAATAATATAATATCTTAAAATAATAATATATAATAAATTTAATTATTAATATAATAATAACTAATATATATAATATAAATTTAAATAATAATTCATTAATTATTAATATAATAAATTTAATAATAATATAATAATATATATATAATAGTGTATTATAATTATTATGTAAAATATTCGAAAAGTGTTTCGCCTGTCTTACACACTATTTAGAATTATAACTCCTGTTTAGTACTTTTGTATCAATCGAGGTGTAGACTTGTCTTCTAGTGTCTTAAATATTTAAATCATCTCACATACTAATATTATTAAGCATAATATACGTAGTAACTATATATATAAGCTCTATAAAATAATAATAAAGTGTATTAAACATTTTTTATTTATATTGAATACAATATTATATAATAAAAATAATGTAAGAAAAAAATATGAATTAATATTTATTTGATATTCATTATATATAACTTTTAGTATATGATTATAATAATTAAATTTAATTAATAAAATATGAGAAGAATGATATAAATAATATTAATAATAAATAATAATATTAATAAATTAAATATATTAGCGTCATGACACATATATTCAAGATTATATAAAGGGTAACACCTCACTGTATCTATAAAAAAACTCCTATACGATAGCCATTATTAATATAATAATTGTAAATATCCATTTATTTGATCTATCTAAGCAGACTATTTTATTATTTATATAGATATGTTTTTAAGGAACCAAAAATATAATATGAAGAAGTTCGTGAATATATAAATAAGTTTATAATTAAATTATTTAATATAGTATAATGACTAAAAAAATCAATGATGTATCAATTTGAGATGTAATTTAAATGTAAAATAATGTATTGTTATAGTCACAATAATTTCGTGAATAATAAGTACACATGTTTCTTTATTAGGATATGATTTATACACTGTAAATAATATACATAAATATGAGGTACGAAGAACGTGAATATTGATAAAAGATGGTATGAGATATGTAGTTTTTTCATGAATCACATGAAGCACCGGCAATAATAGAAAAGTAAAATGGATATATATATATCAGGTAATAATTGTTTCTTTACTAGATTTTCTGATAAAAATATAGAGCTTAAGATAATAGAGTTTATACTAAGTATCAAGAGTAAAGCTAGATGAAATAATATGTAATGAAAGGAGTTAATTATATGTAGAATCATAAAGAGAGACATAATAAACTATATGGCCAATATACCTTCGTGTATCTGAAAATAATTTAAGTCAAGCTAATTCCTAGAAAAAATATTGAGCTTATAAAATATCTTTAAAGAAAATAAAATAAAATAGTTATATATTTTATATAGAGTTTAACAAGTTATTATATTAAATTACCTTAATCGTTATAAATGATACGTTGAATTTTATAAAAATACTATACCTTTTAACATATATCAATTATTCATATACCGTTACGTTAAACTGTATAAACGTAACGTTAAACTGAGTAATAACTATTTAAACTAGTAACGTAACGTATATACAGTTCAACGTACGTATACGTAACATTTACATATTTAAATCAATTATATAACCTAAAAGATATAATCATCTCTGATAGTATAATACTTAAATTCTTATATTCCTATCTCATTTCTGTTGCAATTACATATTTCTATATAATATTAATATAATATATTATTATATATATTAATATAATTTAATATTATTTATATATATATTTATATTATATTATATCAGATATTTTTTATAATATAACAAAAATAAGAATAAATAATCACTTTCTTTAAATTATATATATTACTTCATAATAAGTATATTTATATATATATATATTATTTAAATAATATTTAATAATAATATTAAATTAAATATATTTATTATATATATTAAATATTATAATATATAAATTATTAAATATATATATAAATAATAATTTAAAATATATATATATTATATTAATTTATATAATATATATTCTATTAAATTTGGGCACCAAAGAAATATGTAAAGATCTATTTTATAATATAATGTTTAAAATATTTATAATACTATAAATATAAGAATAAATTATAATATTCTATAAATATTTAAACTATACTACATATTAAAATTAATTTTATCTTATATTTATAAATAATAAATTTTTTATATATATATAGATAAAGAACTTATCAAATTCTGATTCTGATTATTATTTAAAAACAATGATAAAAAAAAACAAATATATTATTATTATCCTATATATATATACTTTACTTAACTTATATATTAGTTTATTTATATTTTATATATAGATTAAGTTAACTTTTTATAAATAACATTTCCAGGAAAATAAAAATTGGTAAAGATATTTAAAACTATTTTATTTGTCATATGCTAGGGGTTAAGTAGATAGAATTATTGTTGTTTATTTAACTCACTAGTCTATTACTTGTTTGTTTACTTATACTACCTATTATAATTTTATTACTTCGTCTCTGTCATTAATGATTTATTTCCTTCTCTTATCTCGATTTCATGTTTATTTTTCTATCATGAAGCATTTTATTTAACTTCAAACTAATTTATATTACTTATAATATTTATTATATATTTACCTATTTATACCTACCTGTTATAATGATATGTATTATTAAATTAGAATTTTATCAGTAGCTATAAGAAATGCCTTCTCACACACAAGACAACGTATGATGTGAATTACCAAGAGTATTTTATTCTTTTTAACGCTTAGATGTGAGGTGTTATTATTACTTCAGATACGGATGTTGCTCCTTTTGTTATTAGCGTTCAGAGAAGTAGAGAATTAAGAACTCATCCTCTAATCATTAACTATTAACTCTCATATATTACCTTAATCTATAACGTTATTAATCATCTCACATTAAATTATCATAGCAATTAACTCTATATATATAAATGACGTTTTATTCATATTTATTATCCTTAATTATAAATAAGTTTTGAAAGTTTAAATTTATATTGTCACTACCTTCTTACTACTCCATCTCTAATTTAATTTATTATTACTTTCTTCTATTATATACAACCTATCTTATATCTTCTATTTCTATTTATTAATTTTATATTATATTACTTATTAATTCATTATTCTATTTTTATACATTTATCTGATCGTTAGTATATTACGTTAGTTCTATACGATTGACTCCGTCTAGTCGGTGAGTGCGGTACGTCTGATTTAGTTAGTCAGTAGTGTGATAAGCAGGTAGGTCCGTCGGCTCTTTGGAGGGTGTGTATGATTCAGTTTACCGACAATATCTCGATAACACTAGAATTCAGTAATATATGAGATCTTACCAATAAATGGATATAAATTGTTTTATATATGATCAATTTATAAAGTAATGTTTTTTGAGCGTACAATATATACATTAGACCACTTGTACTGAGGGCTTTATATATTATGTGAAGTTATCGCAGACATTATGTACTTTTAATTCTAATATATATATATTTTACATATTTAGTTAATATATCTCTCAATTCTCCTTTCTTAAATTTTCATTTTAGACAAAGTTTTTTTATTATTTTAATACATAAAATAAATTTATATTGCTTTATGATAATATATTAAGTGGTTCTAAATATTCTCTACTTTCAATATTATATTGAAACATGTTATCTTTCAATCATATTTCATCATATAATTAAGTTGTTACTGTTATATTTTACAAACAATTTCTTATCTCTTAAAATATGATATATAAATTATTCCATTGTTTTTATTTAATTATGTTTATTATTAGTTTAGGATACCAACTCTTGAGTGATTGCTATAAAGCCCTTTAAATCTAGAGGCCGAAAAATAGTAGAATAAACTAATATGTGAATCCAGATTGACCAGGGCTTCTTAGCTGATTGTATAATGTCGCTAGAGTAATCAACAAGTCTACTGGACTCTATCATTACCTTCAATGTGGATCCGATGTTACTTCATCTTCTTTACTAACTCAGTTAGCCAGTTAAATTAAATATGTGACTCATCGGATTGGGCGCTAATCATCGTACAATACACACTTAGTTGTTTTCTTCTTTGTGTAAGCATTCATATCATTATATAATGTATAACTATTTAATTGTTTATTTATATTGTTAAATATGTATTATATTATATGTTATATTATGATATATTTAGTTAATTTTGAGATTTATAATTTTCAAAATTGATAAGAAATATTATAATAATTGTTGTTACTATATTATATATTATAAATGAATTTTTTTATGTTAAAAAAAATGACATATTTAATTTAAAAATAATACTTAATTTAGAAGAGAAAAAGTGGTCAAAGCATTTTTCGAAGGCGCGCGTCAGGCTGTGACATTTTCAGCTGACCTCTACTCACGTATAATGTTATTCCTTTAATCTTTATATATATTATTACATTTATATCTAGGGATATTTATTTTATTTAACTTGATTTCAATCATTTAACCATATTGAATAAATTATATTATATTATTTATTAGTTTCCAGTTTATAATTACCGATCTAAAATATATTAAATATAATTTGAAATTATTTATATAATTATATATGCTCGAACTAAATAGATAGAGCTGATATATCTTATATACCATATTGTAGTAAGGTTATTACCAATAGAGTAATGGTTATTTCACCATCCATTTTTGAGAAAATCATTTCAATCAATATTGTATCCTTTTAAATATTTACTATTTCATTTCTTACATGTTTTCAAATAAGTTCTGATTTAAATTATTTTGAATTATTTAGTAATTTTATAGCTTGCTTCAATTATGAGTGTTGATACAATGTCCAAATTAAATTAAGGTCACTTCACATCTAAATAATCATCCAAAGTGTAAAGGATGAGTAGATCTAATGAGTAATAGAGGTTTATATTAATTACTATATCAAATAACTTTTTAAATATAAATCTTAATATAATCAATTTATAATTATAAAGAATTAACAATATTAATTATTAAATATATGTTGATTTATTTTTTATTAGTTAGTGAGTTAAATTAGAATACTCCAATAAAATATATTACATAATTTACTACTATTTAATCCATCCTTGATTATATTTCAAAAAATAATATAAATAAAATATACAATAATAAATATAATACAAAATTAATAAATATAATAATTGCAATTTGAGGGGATTTATAAGAGTCCAGTAGTAGAAATAATTAATGACCATCCACAACAGCAGTTGTAGAACTATCTTAAAGGAATGAGAAAGATAGAAGTTTAGACATTTGAAATAAAATGAAATCAACGACTAGAATCGCAATCTAGAGAAAGATATAGAAGAAGTAAGATAATAGAGAGAAGAAGACTACTATATAGAAAGGTAGAGATAAAAGTCATACATATTATATAACAATGATAAAAATTCAAAAATTTAATATATTATTTATATTCATTAATTACATTAATTAGAGATAAGTTTTAAAAATATAATTTAAATAATGGACTCAGGTTTTAAAGTCATTCAATTTGCCCAATCTTAATATTGGGTTCCTTACGAACTGTTATAATTGATTTAATTTAGATTACCTCCAGGTGAGTTAGGTCATTCTAGAATATACTTATAATATATAGCTCTATTATACTGAATATCGTTAATATATTAATAAATACTATTAATTATCTTGGTGATTTAAATAAAGAGATTAAGCTATAGACTTGTATAAAGACAAAAATACACATTTAACGACTTGTATGTTATGAAAAAGTTAATGACTCTCAAAGTGAAAAATTCCTATTATTGCCAAAGCTGACACAATTTATGTTTTAAATATAGTTTTAAACATAGACCATAAAACTCAGTGTATTTTATGTATATAACAATAGATCTGCAGTATCCATAATTTTATAAATATAGAGCATGTAGTACTTTTATTCTTATTATTTTTTATTATTTTACACTGGCTAGAGCTAAAGTATTTAAAACAACATACACAAGTGGATTAAGTTATAATTATTATTAAGGCTTAGTAGGATCTAAAGATAATCAAAACAATCAATGACTTAATAAAAACAGTGATATTGGCTAAAAACAAAGGGGTCAATCATCTGGTAACAGAAATTAAAGGTTTGTAATAAACAAAACTTTTAAAAATATATATATAGTTAGTTGCCACAAAACCTCTATAATGATAATGATAATGATAATGATAATGATAATGATAATAAAAAGCGATTCAAAAATAATTTAGTCTCACAATGATATTAAATAACGCTTTACATTAAAAGCATTTTCTCTAATGGTTTCAAGTCTAATTTTAACTAATGGATAATAATAATATTTAATTGTTTTTAATTACAATTAAATAAAAATTATGAGTGTATAATATCGGGATTTCGTTACATTGCAAGAAATATCTCGCCGAGAAATTACCTAATTTTCGTAGTTTTTGTTTCTGTTCATGAGGTATTTATGTGGATATAAAAATATTATTAAGGCGTAATCCAACTGGTGTGGAGGCATAAGTTATCGCTGGTGCATTAGTGAGTTAGTTCCAATTAGGAGTTTTATCATGGTTACATATGAGAGTAAATATATCCCTCGTCATTAAATTCTCAAATTTATCTCTTTTATTCTTAACATACCCTACGTACTATTCTCTTCAATATCAAAAAAAGACTATCTGTCACCATCATACAGTTATCTCTTATTATAAAAAAATAATTTTTGATTTTACTAACTATCTATCTTACAAACAAGGATTAGAGATACGTGTTAACCGCTATCTTAACATCAAACATACATCGCGAACTTGTGGACCTATATTATTAAAACCAAAAACTGTTAGCAGGCAATACACAATCTATTCGATGCAAAGCCCACAAGCACTAATCTTAGAGTCTATTCCAATAACCAGAGATAAACAATGTAGCAATAGGATCATTAAGTAAGAATGTCAAAAAATCAAAAGGGTTGTGCAATACATCACCTCTATGAACTCTAGATAATGAAAATGCTCGCCTCAAGGATTCGATTAGTATAACTCCCACTTTAAAAAGTTAACTTTGTGAGCAATTTAAGTATCTTTTACGAATATCATTATTAAATCAATATAATGATTGAATGACTAAATAGAAATATGTAATTACTTATATAAAATGACGTCTTCAGCACGGAATCATTACCACGGTGCAAAATCGTTTTCAACTACACGAAGCTCACGAGTAAGATAAATTTTTGGCCGTAAATTTTCGGTTTTCTCTAATGATTTCAAAACACGTGAATCTGAACTCTGCTTAAGGAAGATACTACTATCGTGAATCTGCGATATAGATCAAGACATCTCGACTCGCCAGCAGATATTACGTTTAAGGATACAATTATTCCACATTAATTCATGTGTATAAGGAAATTTAATAATCAAAAAATTATATAAAAAATAAAAATATAGAATATTGCAACATTACAGAATAATTGACAGTGAGAGCTAATTTATGGTAAACCAATTGTATAACGTTTTATTGTGTCACACTCAAATAATAACAGTGAGGTATATCTAGGTGAGCAAATTAAACTATAGTATATGTAATAATTACACTATAAACACAATTACCTTATTATTAAACTATTATAAGGTATTAAAGTAAACTGAGAAATCACTGTTGCTGCATAGATAAATGTATCTTTAATAATTATATCTTGATGTATAGCATTATAACCATAGTGATTATTTAAGGAGTGCAGAATTCAAAGTTTTATTGTTGAAATATTTTTGAAAGGGTTTAAATTAAATCTTATTTATAGGTGATTTAAGATATAGCATATAATTATATTGTAATTATTATTATATTTATTAATCTATAAAATATGATTACTAATTTATTTGATCAGTTTAATATTATATATTGAATAAACTTAAATTAAAAACTGATAACCTATATATTAATTCCTCACTCACTAAAGTGATTACAGATTTAAGTACTAATAATATCTTTAAAAAGATATTTTTTTCAAAAATAACACTACCTGTCTATTAATTATTATATATATATACTAAAATATTTTAATATTCTTTAAAAATTAAATTAAAATATAATTGATAATTATAATATATATATTATAATATATTAATAATATAATATTAAATTAATATTTAATATTATATTAACTATTATATAATGTTAATTATTATATAGTTTTTAAAAATATTAAATGAGATATAAATATTGAAAAGAACATATGGTAATATTTAGAGAGTTAAGTTCTATATTTAGACCCGTTATCAATTATAATATATATATATAATATTTATATAATTAATATATTATTAATATATTAATTATATATTAATAGTTCAAATATATAATATACTTAATATACCTCACGAATAAGAGGGAATCGATCCTGTCATCGATATACGATAAATAAAAATAAATACCTCCAAACTAAGTAGTAACTGTGATAATAATAATTGAGAAATCGTAAATTAACTTTTCAACTAATCTCTATATTTAATAATTTAATTATTTAACAATTATATATAATTTAAATATTATTAAATATTAATAATATATATAGAATATAATTATATTAATTAAAATAAAATTAGATGCTAAAACCTCAGTTAATTAAAACAGAAAGTTTATTAGTTATTCGGTTTTTGTTATGAGTTTTAATTATCAGTTTTAGTTATTTAGTTTTAATAATGAATATTCAGTGGATACTCAATTAAATAATTATTTTATTTATGCTCATTGGAAAGTTTATTATTTACATCATTAATTTATATTCATTATAAATTATATTGAGAATCAATCTTAGCCAGTTATTACGAACAATAATACCAGCATACCTATTACAATATCTTTATTCAGATGCTGTCTACTTTTTAATTACTGCCGGATGTGGCTTTTTAAAACAACTACCAAATATCAAATCACATAATCAAATGTCATATTCAATCCACCTATATATATTATACTTCTCATACTCCTCATAATTATGAATTACTTAATGAGAAATGTTTAATAGCAGTATGAATACTACTTATCATTTAAGTGACACTGAGAAATAAATAACAAGTGAGATAAAATTAAAAATAGGTAGATGAAATGATAGAATATTTCTGTGTTTAAGGCAGTTAAACTGATGATATAAGTCAAATGGAATGATAAAGTTTGGGAAATAGATAACTTAGCCTTATATACCTAGAGCAGGAATTTTTCCACTAAAAAGTGCCATTAGGGTAACAGCCGAGGTGACACGCTAGTAGCGCTAGTATATGACCAAGGTTTTTTATATAAACTTGTTTGAATAGTTTTATGTAAAATGTTGAAGATTTGTATCATCCTCGCATTTTTTCAGGTAATATATTGAACTAATATATCTGCCGGCAATTGCCGGATTTTTGGCGTGATGAGCTGTAGGATATTTTACTAAAACAGATTTGTACCTCCTTTGGCAGATTCTTTTTGGCGTGTTGGTGTTGTAACCTTAAAAATATTGTTTGATTAAACGTGCAAAATAAAACACATTAAATAACTAAAAGTTCAAAACTGGCAGTAAATCAGAAAATACAATAGGCACACTCGATTTAGATATTATTCCACCCATTAATCTTAATATAATCTCGAGTAAACCATCTATGATAGGGAGGAAATATGGAATTATAGCTTAAATCTCTATTAATTAGACTAATCTCGTTATAATAACTAACTTGTAACCTCACTATAATCTAAAATAAAAATCCCTGAATAAATTTTTTATGTTCTAAAATTATGGTTGTATCTAAATGCACATACAATTTACTATTTTTGATATATGAATAAGTTTAAGACTATCTATCTATCTACTGATTTATAATATATTACTTTCCATAAACTGACATATTCTACCTCTTCGCATTACCAAGTTATGTATGAGTTCAATTATTTATCTATTTAAACATGGGCTTATCAAAAATCGATACTTATTCTTCTCACCATTCTCAGTTTATAATATCCATTCTCAATATATATACTAATATATTTACTCACTATCAAGTACCGAGGTAATTAATGCCAATGAATTCCTACATAATATCATTATTAACATACAATCTAATTAACATCACTATTATATAATTTATTCGTTGTACACTTATTTTTCTAACTCTTAATTTATTTAATAATTCTATTTTCTCCCACTTCATTATTATTAACTAATTGAACTTATATTTTATAATAAATCGTCTAAAATTTATCATGTACCAATCTTCATACCACCAATTATTATTCTCTATCATTGTCCTGTCATATATGCGGAAACTCGCATGTTCGTATTTCTCACATAGCAAGCACCACTATAATATACTATATAATATTATATTATGAATAAGATTAAATTGAAAACACTTAATAACTTTAAAGAAAAAGCTTAATTAAGAACTCTTAATTGATGTTTTATTTTATTAATATAATGGGGTTTCTTTTAATAGATATTAATAACATATCTTAATTAAATATATTCCATTCTTTATCCTTTGAACTATCAACAACTGCCAGAATTACCTATTAAAGATATATATATATATCCAATATAAGATACAGTAAAATGAATATACTACTAACATAATTAAATATAACACATATCTACACTAGTAACCAAATTCCCCTGAAAATCTAAAAGAAAAATTACTATTTTCTACCTAGGTTTTATAAAATACGCAGATATCGCCTGCAGGTAAGCTCATAGAGAACATAAATAATTAATTATAAATTATTTAATATATTAATTAAAATATATTAATAGATAATATATTCTTCTGAAGCTCTAATATATATATTGTAAATTATTATATGCACAAATAATTAGCAAGAGAAAAAAAAAGTATTAGTTAGTTTTAATATTAATGAATATTTATTACTAGCTATAAACGTCAGTATCACTTTTATTAAGCTAATTAATGGTAATGCTATTGCTTGGGCATAGTTAAAGTGGGTTTATCAAAATATATATGAGTATTTGAATAATATTAACATTTCATGTATACTATTTGAGAGTTTTTAAACGTGAGATATCATAAATCATAACTATCTATTCTGTTGTAATAGTTTAGAGGTTATTGAAACAAATATTTTAGATAAGTTTTTATCATTTAGTAATGCAAGAGTTTAGTAATGAAGTTATGAAGCCATTACAATATGCAAGATGGGGAAAGAGGCAGCTGTAATCTTATTGATGACATTTTGGCTAGTAGAGAAAAGAGAGGAAAGGGAATTATATGAAAGCTCATTACATTTTAGTATGGCCCAGAATAAATATTGTTCGAGTCGTGGACGAATTACAAGTAACATGAGAATTTGTATATTAGAGGGTATGGTAATTCCAATGCAATGTCTGCCTATTATCATGACTTATCTTCAAGTCAAATTTCTTCTCTTTAACTTAATATGTATCATTTATTGATTACAAAATAACCTGAAATGTAAAGGAAATATAATTTTGGATGCAAATCGTTATCAAATATTTTAACTAAGATTTGAGTTATTGCTAATATTTTCGATCATTAGCTAAAAAATAACCATTTTTTGTGCAGATACATTTTCTTAGAGATATAACACTTTATAAAAATAATATACATCATTATGATTGGGTAGTATTGCAATTAACTCTGATAAACTAAATGATATATAATCAATAAACAATTTCACACGTGCAATTTACTATTGTCGGACTTAAATTCTAATTATATAGTAAATATTAATAATTTGTATGGAAGGAAGTTGCCTAATCCGTCAGTAGTGAGAGAAATTTCTAATAGCTATCTTAATGTAATCAATTTATTATTAGTCCACTTTCATTTTATTTTATCTTTTATTATCATATAAGTACACAAATGAGATATCATCTAAAATTAATTTCTAATACTTCTATTATATTTCATGTTATCATATTAATATTAATTTCTGTAAACATTATGAGTGATAAATACAACATGAAGAGAATTACATTATATAAATAATGCGTACTTCCACAAGAAAAGCTTATATTGTCATATGTAAATATCTCATATTTAATTAGTAAATTATATCTAAATAATCTACTTAATAGAAAATCTATAACCCACTATATAACAAAGTATTCATAATCTAAAATTATCATGGAGTATAATAGTTTCACTTATATTCATATATTATCTACACACTAATCTAATGTAATCACACTGATTTCATGGGTGAGTTATTTAAGCTTATACCAGAATCTGAGAATTACATTGTTTAGTCTCTATACTGTATAATAATTTATCAGCAAAGAGTATGAGTGTTGACTATCCTATTATAGATTTATTAGGCCTTATTATTACATACTACGCTATGTTTCAGAGTGACTTATTAGATACTATTATTCAAATTCGTATATTTAATTAAATGCCAATTTATGTATCATCCTCAGATATCAGGTATCCAAATTCTTAATATTACATATTGATAAACTTAATCACTTATTAATATATTACTTCTTATCTACTTAGTATAGTGATACTGTCCGAGAAATATGATATGTTAATATAAAAATATATATTAATTAAATGTAATATCACTAATTATTACTACTATACTACTATTGTTCACTATACTATTATTAAATTCCTTTAGTAAAATATTAAATATACTAATTGAAGCTCACTCTTTAATAATCGAATGATACCCTTTAAATTTTTTATATTCTTCCTAACCTGAGACTATTCTTACTCCCAACACTCTATCACTAACTACATATTTACCATTTATTTAGTTCTGGTTTAAGTCTCTATGCATATAATTGATTCTATAACGATTCACTCTCCATCTTTATTTAGGTATTAATATATTACTATTACTATTATCTATATACTATTTATATTTATATATACTTATATTAATATATTATATATTATAATATAACTATATTATTTAAATAATTTAGAGGTCGGTTGCTTTACTTATTACTTCTCTAACTTTTAAATTTATGCGTGAGCATTTATTAATATTATTAAGATTAGTTATGATCACTACTATATTAATTATTACTTGACATAGTGGTATCAAATTCATACTAAAAATATATTAAACTTGCTATCTAACACTTAATTAATTAATCCTATATAGATATATCCACTAATTAATTGAGCCCTAGTCTAGGTATGTACCATCTTATAACAGTTACTTATATTAAATTGAGCTCTAATTTTGAATTAGATTGCTCTTAAAGTGATATTTTAAAATTATATTATTATTTATTATAACTAACTCCATACAAATACATTCACACTAATAACATCAAAAGTATGTCTAATTACACGGGAGACTATATAATATACTTATTTTATAAACATAAATATTCAAAGTAATTTATCATTTATAATATTATATATAACATATCATCAATTTACTACTAATAATATAATATATTAAATACTATTAACCACTTGATTTGACTTCATGCAATTTCCATATCATACAAATAATCTATTTATATAATATAATATAACTTTAAATATATGATTTTTTATGTATAATAATGAGATAACTAATATGATATATTATCTACTCAAAATCTAGTGAATTACTCATATTTAAGAAATAAAAGACTTACCTTACACACCTTTTTAATCTACTAATATATTATATTAAAATTATTATATATATAATAATATATATATAATATATTATAACATATATGAAATCGAAAACGATATATATATATATTTACTCATATAAATTAAAAGATATTATCCTTTTATTGATACCATTATAATAATTTACAATAATTAATTAATAATATTAAATAATTACTCTATACTCATGTCTAATACTAATTATATAATAGTTACACCCTAAAAATATAAATCACACACTATATTTTAAAATATATTATTATATATATTTAATTAATTTTATATTATTAATATTATATTATATCATTATATATTATAATTATATATATTATATATAATTTATATTAATTAATATTAAATATATATTAATAATTACTTAATAATAAAAAATACTATATATATATTTATCCCTACACTTATATATATATTTATCAAACTTTATGTATATATGTTTATATATCATATTATATATTTAAATAATCTTTATATTATTTATATAGATATTTAATCATAAATATTTATATATTATCATAATTACTATGTTGACATATATATAATAATTAATAACCCATAAATCTTACAATAAGTAAATAAATAAGGATAAACATGAAATAAATAAATATAAATGACAATCAATCCTATAATATATTAATTATTAAACTAATCTTAACTATAAGGTTATAAATTAATATATTGAATAGAATTATATAAATAATAATTATAAAAGTTATAAAAATTATAATATAATAATGATAATTTTAAATGTAATTCTTTATTTTAGTACAAATATTGGTGAGAGAGACTCTAATATTATTATAAGTAATTTATATTTTTTGCCATTACGTACATTTATATATAATTTAATAATAATATATTGTTGCTTTATTTTAGTAAGTCGTTATTAGGAAAGAGAATCATATAATAATAGAATTAAAGCAAGATATAAAATATTGATGAGAGAAGTTAAACTCTGAATTTGTACGATAAAATTAAATGCGGATTCTGAGTTTCTTGCAAGAATTTATGATTTTAAAGCAGATTTATTATTTATTATCATTTATTGATACAAATAGATTTAGTTCTAGGTTCACAAAATATGAGAGTATACATACATACATAATCTAAACTTCGCATTATGATGTACAATTAGCAGGTACTGCTAAATACTTTTCGATAAATATACTATGAAAACTTGTTAAGATGTCACTTATAATGCGTATGACATGCGAATGTTTTAGGTACATATATTTTTCTCTTATAACTAGTAACACATAATAATATCTACTCATACTTCTAGACATATTATTTAATGAAATGACAACTGTAAATGGGAATCTTCATTTTTTCTACTTAAAATCTATTGATGCGAAATGATTATTGACTAGTGTAAGGTAATCATGTGCCAATAAACAACTAAAATATACTACTATTAATCTAAATTTAAAATAATAATGTAGTTTAATATTGTATAAATTATTTACAAACATAGTAAATATATATTTATTATATAGTATTTATCGCACTCTCACCAGAGTAATAGTAACTTGATTGTCCCACTGCAATATATTAAATATAATCTTGCACGTGCAAGATTATATTTAATATATTGCACAATTTAAATATATTCATTCTCTTTAATTTCCTATTTTTATTCTTGTGACCGTCAGTTAACCTCTTTAATATTTCTATACTATGACGCTATCATCTTTAATAACTCCATTGTACTTCTATTTATATATTGCTCACAACTTATTGTCTATATATTAGTAATATAAACATTATTATATACAACTCCCTGGAAAATTTCCATGTGAAAGTCGGTCTTTTAGGGGCTGGGGAGGTAATTAATTGTGCAAATGAGCTTTTTTAAAAACAACAAAATGTTGTTGGGCATTTTTTTTTGTTAAATAATAATATATATTATATTTATTTATGTATGGGATTATTATTCACATTTTATATTTTTTATATTCTTTTTTAGGACTGACAATTTACATTGACCTCTATTACTTCAGATCCCTTAGCAAGGAAATTCAAAGCTAAAAAGTAATAAATAAAAGTACTAGGGTCCCTAAATAAAATAATAGGTACTTTATCTTTTCATAAAATTAGCGGTTTAATATGACTGGGAAGGTATAATCAGTATTTATACTTAAATAACAATATTATTAAATTTAATTAAATAATTATTACTAGTTAATTACAAATTTATAACTATTAATATTTATTATATGATCTTTAATACATATAATCTATATATATATAGTAACATGTATACTCGAAATTAATATATATATACTACTAAACTTATATAATTTACTTTATTATAGAATATATCTTCATATCTTTCGTATTTCTTTTCTATAGTAATATTATCATTATTATTAATAGATATTATTATTATAATACTGTTTTTATTATATGTAATAAACTTATATATTATCAAATATTTCTAAGTTTGATCGACTTATTATTGATTCTTATTGAGTATTACTTTATTTTATTCTTTTTATTATTTTATTTATTTATCGTTATTATATTAGAAAATGTAAATTTAGGGGAAAATTATATTTATGGATTAAGAAAAGTTATACAATATTATAATCTCCAATTAATATTGAAAATAGATAGGCCTACATTATTAGTAATTTAAGTTTAGATGTTTATTTCCACGGTTGATGATATTTTTGCTTGCACACTGTGCTGCTGATAACTTCCAAAATACAAAAATCCTAATATCATTGGATAAGTATAGAGTATTAATTATTTAGATATATATTAATGAACACTTTATAATATATAATATTTATTTTATATATTGAGTTCATAATATATATATTATTACTTTATATATATATACAATACATATATAATTTATTTTTTATTAAATTCAATGTTAAACAAATAAAATGATATAAAAGAATTGCCCTTCAGAAGAATTAGAGCAGAATTCCTCACCATTACTTCTGTAAAAATAATAGCTTCCATGATATTTATTCATCACTTTTTAAACCCTTTGCGTATCATGCAAGTTTATTATAAAATATTAAAAAAAAAACTAAATTATATAAAAATCAATAAGAATGATCTTATAAAATCTTAACTCATAATTCATAAAAATAGATGATAAAATATAATATATTAAAAAATAAATATAAATAAAATATTTGTAAAAGAGTTAATATTAATGGAAATATGTATCTTTTAACTACCTTGTAAAGAGTTTATCCGTGGACTAGAGTAACTTATTTCATATGACTTCTATGAAGTGGTGTGAAGAGATAGTTAATATTATGAACTTGAAGTATATCATGTCACTGATACTCCCTGGTCGATATACTTGTGACACTTTAAACAGCGCTAGGCAAAGAAAAGTGTATAACAGTGTTATAGACTTTTTATTTATTTAAAAACAATGTCAATCTCGCAAGATACTGTTGGAAATGCCATAGGCTCAAAGTTTATAAAGCTCCCTTTTGTTGTTAATTTTTTTTTTACAGTGTGTGTATTAAGGAGATATTGGCTTTTACCAATATCACGTTAAATGTGTAAAATGATGAAATTAGGAACTTTTTTGAGAATAAATTGGCTAAGATCGTACTAGCTAAAAAAGAAAGTTTGACATACAGGTGAGCCATGGATACTGTCCAACAATATTGCTCATGTTTTTTTTGTGTGGAATGTGAAATAAGATTCAACTCTTACTCACCATCTGAAAAGAGATTATAGTTATAATATTTATAAATTATTTATTAAAATGAAGGGATTATAATTTTAGCAAATCCCTTAGTATAGTAAAATCTATAGAGGGAGAGAAATATTTATAGGAGATAAGGTATCGATTGAATTCACGAAATACTAAAGAATAATTTAGCCATATTGAATAGTTATAACTCTTTTTATTAGTAAAATAATTAATAAAGATATTATTATTATAAAAATAATAAACAGATCTATGACATTAATTTAGTCAAATTCAAATACTTATATCGATAAGTGATTATCATTGAATATATGTATACTAAACAATAAAAACATATATCATTATAAGTAAATTAATATTTATACCCTTCCTATATTATCGTGCCTTACATAAATGTTATATAGTGGAGTGTTGGTGTTATATATACCTTAATAATCATAATATAATATATTAATATATTTTATTTATATTTATTATCTTTCAATAATTAAATCTTTGTAAATCAATTATTCAGAACACAACTCATCACATTAATTAATCAAATATATTTTTATATGTTATAGTTTCTTTATTTGGATTATTTTAAACATTGTGAGTAACATTTACTTGGCAGAATTATATCTGAAGATAGTAATGATATTGTCATTAATATGAGTATTATATTAAATATATATATTATTAAACTTAACTATAATTATTAGTTAAAATTATATAATATCATTATATTATAAAGTATAATAATACATATATATATAATTTTATTTAGATAAAAAGTTAATATATTTTTACAAATTTACTGTATAAATTAACAATTAATATTATTAATTATTAATATTAAATACATATATATAATGTATAATATATATATATCTTATAATATATTTGATGTAATATTACATTTATATATTTCAAGTATATATTAATAATTATTATTATATTAATAAGTTTATATAAGTAAGTTAATGAATTCCATTTACATCGTTAAACCATTTATTGTGAAGGTACCACTGGAAATCCTCATTACTATATTTAATATCATATAACTATTAAATATAATATTATTTAATTATTATATTTATCAAAATTCAGCGATCTGCCTGATACTAGGTAACGATAGTTAGTCATTGATTGTGGAAATACTGTTTATTTAGGGTTCAATTATTACTTATTCAAAATATCATTTAATATCATAGAATTTAAGTCTAGATGATCTATCCATCCACATATAAACTCTTAATTTTTACATACATACAATGTAATATTCATACACTTATGTTAATCGTTGGTTAAGTGATAATGATACAACTAATTATCTTTAATTGTTATGTTTATTGATTTATTTAGTTTTAGAATATTTATGAAGGACTCCACGCAATCAACGGTTAATATTTTTTAATATGCAAATATAATAGAAATTCGTCGTAATGTTTATGAAGACTTCGTAACATATATATAATAATAATTTAATGATATATAATAGATTATGATATAGTATACAGTATGCGTATAAATAATAATATATAATATTTAGTTTATATTAATGATATTGTATGATTCGCAATGCTAAGAGCTTGAGGGGAGGAGTAATGAGACGAGAAGTTGGATGATGAATATGGTGGGTTACATAGTTTATAGAGAAAAGATAAATAGAAGATCATGCTCTAGGGAATGAGGCAAATGTTTTGACAGCAGTTTCGATTAAGTGAAGTGGAATATGAACGCGATCATTCGAATAGGTTTTTTTTCCAACAGAGGACCTTGAGCACATAGCTTCACAAGAAAAAACGTTTTTTTAAACAATGATATATCAAACACAGAGAATTTCGAATCAAGCACGATCTATTCATACGATTCGTACTATACAATATCTCGCTCTCGGATACGTTTCGGAGCTAACGAGAAATTCATAATGTGACAATATGTGATACCAATATAATAATAACAATAATAAATATAATAATAAATAATAATTGAGTAAGCCAAATAAATTATTTTAAATAATTTTTCTTATTATCTTAAAAAAGAAGTATATGAAGATAGTGAAAATGAACAATGGTTTCGCTGAAGAAACAAAAAAAAAGAAGAAAAAAGTGATTAAAAGATTTAAAGTCACTGAAGAAGTGTGACAAGAAAAGGGAGAATTAAATTATAAATTAATGTTCTGACATATAATAAAGTGCCTGGAAAACCACAAAAATAATTATTAAGATGTATTTATAATGATGACCATTAAGTTAAAACAATGAAATAAAGTAAAAAGCTACTATAAAATAAAATAATAATGACAGTTATTTAAAAAGGGGAGTAATAATAACACATTCAGTAGAAATAGGGTTAAAGGAAGGAAACGGATAATAATAGAGGAAAAAATAATCAACGGAAGGTGGTGGACTAAAGAAGTGAAGGAGGCAAAAATGAGGAAAACAGTATTGATAGTGATGAGAAGGTGTTTGAAAAATAGAACTAAACAGAAAAGGATAGGCCCAGATATAATAATAATAATAATAATTTTATATTATTAACCATTATGGATTTTTCTCTGCCAAATGTGAAAAGCTGACTAAAGAGTGAAAGTAATAGGTAAATAAATGATACAAAGTGCAGCAAAGGGAGCAGAGTTGGAATGGAATTATGAAGATGTGTAGAGATGTGCAAAAAAAGGAGTAAGAGAATTTTTAGACTAAAAGAACAAAAATAAACGTATAAATAGGAATAAATAATAATAATCAAAGAGGAAAATAGTGGTAGACAATATCTAAAATGAAGTAATAAAAAGCAAGTGAGTGAAATTTTTTGAGTAGATACAGTATATAATCAAAGACCAACCAATGGAAGAATTAAATGACAAGATGAATATACATTCAAAAGAATCTGAGAGTTAAAATAATGTGATATAGCAGGTGAAGAGATGGGTAAGGATAAAAGAAGATATTAGAGTTTGAAAGGAGGGGAGGAAATTTGAAAAAGGTGGGAAGGAGTAATCAACTAAATTAGGAGGAATAAGTATGTTAAGTGACCATATTATGATTATGATTATTGAAATAGAAATTCAGGATAGAAGGATATATATTAAAGGTAATATACCCATATAATAATAAGAACGAATTAATAAAAGAGGGAAGTGAAAGTGAAAAAATTAAATAGTTTTAGATAAATTTGTTAATCAAAATTAAGAGTGTTTGAAGAACGTAGAGAATGACGTAAATAATATAAACTCATAATAATAATAATAATAAGAGAAGTGAGTGAGAGTGAGAGTTGAAAGTCAAATTAATTATCATATATGTATTCCAAGAGATCACAATTGTTAATATTTTTGAGTATTTTTTTATGTGTAACACAACTTAACACTAGTGAATATTAAAATACACATAAACAGAAAAGACATCATAATGGTTGAGGCTATCATAATAATAAAGTATGAATATAATTACATAAGATGACAATTAACTACGTGAGACAAGAATGGTAGTTAATGAAGGATCACAGACTGGGAGAAAAGAGAGCTATGACTCATTATTTCATTAAACAATACACATGGAAAATAATAATTATGAATGATCTAAATATCAGAATAAGCAACTCTAATAATGTATACAGTAAATTAAATAAATAAGATGTTTATATTTTCTCTTCGCTTCGCCCACAAATCAAGTAAACGAACAAAAGTAGGTGAATGTGCTTATAATTGGGATAAATTATATATTATAAAATATAACGAGTCAATATATGTATGTCTTATATTCATTAGTTACTAATATATAATAAATGAAAAAACTCTATTTATGAATATTATTATAATACAGTTAGCCTAAATGTGAGAAAGAGGACTTATAATATAGATGAAGTGACATATAGATATGAAAATGAATATATAAAATTAATATTAATTGCTAAATATAATGGATAATATAAAATATAGATTTTCAAAACTTACAAAGTATTTTCTTAGGTAAAGAATGTAAATTATTTTTAACTAATAATATATCATGTCAAATTAAATATCTAATGAAATTTAAAAACAGAAATAAATCTGAATAAATAAATTAATTATCAGAATTAGAAGTTTTAATAGTCTGATACCGTGGAGGCAAGCTATGGGGAATGAACCAGGATACTACCCAGAGCAAAGCCCCGAACCACCATAGATGGAGAAGGATCAGTGATTTGTCCAATAACAAACAGTATTTGGATCCAGTATTTGTTAGAATATTTATATGGAGGGCATCTGATCAGCGAGTATAAACTAAATATTAAAGACAAAGGTGAGAGACGGAATTATACCGTCCACCAATGAAAATTAGGATCACTTAAATGAGAGAGATATATTTTGATGTGAATTTTACAAAAAATAGAAGTTAGGAAGGGAAGTAGGAGAGAAATTTTAATATAATTATATGAAATCAAATGAGGCACCCCATATTAATGATTCCCGGAATTCAAATAATAATAATAATAATAAAACATAAAACACAAAAAATAATAAATAATAAGTATAAAATTCAAATAAATATATAAATAAATAAATTTATTATATTTCTATCTTGAAAAGTACATTGTTGAATAATTTATCATGCAATTACTTTTAATAACTAAATGAATAATCTAACATAGCAAACAAGCTGGAGACAGCGAAGAAGGTATAGATCAAAGACTTCCAGCAGAAACGAGAGTGCGTTAACCTATGTTTTATTTGTTTCGCTAACTACTATAATGAATACCCGATGTAAAGAGAGGGCCTTTGTAATGTCCTGGATATGCTAATACCTCGTGAACTCAAAATATAAACAATAGATGAACTATTGGAGATCATTTAAATTTAAAAATATATAGTGTACAGGGTCATAGTACTTATTTTGGAGCAGGTATTGAGGAATGAAGCCTTGTAAGAATACTTTCTAAAGGATGAGTTTGTATCGGAAGTTTTAGATTACTCTTTGATGATTTATCATAGATCAATATCCATCTAATGAATTTGGAAATACCTATCTATCACAATAAATATCAACAAAATTTGAAAGTAGGTAGATATATTATAATGTAATAAAAGTTATAAATATAAATCAAACAAGAAGGAGGATGAGAAAAGATAAAATTAAAAAATCACACAGGTACGAATCACGATATAATAATCGGAACAATAAAAATAGATAAATAGCAGAAAAAATATACACACAGCATCAGTAGTAAGGAAAGGAAGGGTTGGAGTTACCTGAATTTCACAGCAGCAACTAGCTGGTAAACCAAACCCATACCAATAAATAAACTTAATAGAAAAAGCAATTAAGTGCACACAAATAATCGAAGAATAATAAAAATTATTATGAGTGAAAATATAGGAAAAACAGATGATATTCAGAACCTATAGAAATGTTTAACGATATATCCTCTTTGATCATACTCCGTCAAATAATAATATGAGTTATTATCTAACTTATTATTTAATTAATATTTGGAGTTCCTAAAGTTTATTTTTATGAAACAGAGACTTTATTCACTTTAAATATATAGTTTAATAGTTATGCCAACAAAAAAAAATTGATATACATGTAACAGTTAAAGTATTACTAACCTCAACTTTCAGAGATAGTAAAAAAGATGATCCAATATTTAATAAACGTCCATGAAATTAAATAACGGAGAAATAATGAAAAAACTAGAAGAATAGATGAGTGTTAAGGGATGTACTTATAGAGTGTATAGTGATAGGGAAAACCTGAAGTATATTTAGAGTGGCAACGCAACACTAGACAAAAGACAACTTATATAATAAAGGAGAAGTAGGCCATTGGATGTAGATAGGCATATATTTAACTACTTTAACTTACTTAGATCGGAATTGCATGTCCCGAGAGAGTCTGAGGACTGTAGAAAAATCGGCGTAAACTCCGAAATAAGGAGGTTTTAGAATGAAGATCACACATAGTAGAGGATCAGGACAGGGAGTACACGTGAGACCATCGAGCATCAGAGTGGATTATTTATAACGGTATCGTGAGGATACGAACCTACAAGAGGACACTTAATATGGACAAGCGTTACTACCGATCAGTTTGAGAAATACTATGGGGAAATGTACACATAAGATTCAAGACACTTTATTAACTTCTAACATGTTGATGAAGACGAGAAGATAACTGTAGTAAAAAGAATAACGCCTGTGTATTAAACTAGGATCAGAAGAAATCCAATATGGAGGAAAAGAGGCTCTTGGGCCGACTCTATTTACAGGAACTGAGAGACAGATATCCATTAAGACCTTTTAAATTCACCTTGGGAGCCTGACCACTGTTTGTAAGTATAATCAATAGAATAAAAATTTTATATATATTATTATATCATTTAATTAAAACGCGTTTTTATTTAAAAAAACTTACAACATTTATTATTATTATCTGAAAGGTATAGAAAAAATTATTTATTATAGAATGTAGACTATTTTTATAGTAACTTCAAATCATACTATAAAATATTATTATCTATTATAAAACATTTTTTTATTATTTATAATTTAATAATATAATTTATTATAAAAAAATATAATACTTAATTATTTATATAATTTAGATATAAATTATATATAATGAGTAATTATATTTATATTAATACTATATGTTAAGTATAATATTACTATAATATATATATAATATAATATAAATAAATTAAATATATATATATATGTAAATATTTTATACTTAATACATATTTTAATATTATTATACATAAATTAATATATAAATTATATAATTATTTTATTCTATTTATATTTTTATGATATATATATTTTTATATATTATTAATCTTTTTTATATAATATTTATTATATAATATTAATAAATTAATATATATATATAATTAAATTTATTATGTTTTCATGATGTTCATAATATTTAATTGAGTAAGAGAGAGCGAGAATCAAGATGCTTTATTATAATATTTACTTATATATTGATTAAAGTATATTTAGCTTATCATGAGTGAGGATGATAAAAATAACAGTTTATTTTATAAAATTAATACTTTTTTTTAATTAATGTTATATATATATATATAAATATTTTTTTATTATATTATTATTTTATATCATTATCATTGTATAGATATATAAAGTTGCAGGTTAGTCCTATACTTCTTATAATATAATCTAAAATATGACATATAATTAAAGAACTTTAATATATTATAATACTACATATACCTTATTTTAATTAATTAATAACAAATATGAAATAAGTAAAATATATTAATATATATAATACTCTGAGTGAGGTCATCATTAAGTAATACACTCTAATAAACTATATCATATTATATATTATATAATAGGCCTACAACTATAATCTATATATATATTATATTAATATTATATATATATATAACCTACTCGCGCTATAATTATTATGAACTTTTATTATATATATTAAAAATATAACATGTATAAAATTGATATTAATATATTATAATATTTAAATACATCCAATTTATGATATAATAACCCAGTTATATTACTAATTATCTAAAATACATTATTAATAAATATAATTATATTTGAATGTTGAAAGTATTTAAATCTCAGTATATCACTGGTCTCACCGATAAGAAATATTACAATCTATTATATATAATATAATAATATTTATTATATTAATATATTTATAATATATTAATATATATAATTATAATTATTTAAAATAATTAATATATACTATTATAATAATCACTTTATATATATTTTTAATAAAGTATTATTATATATTAAATTATATATATATATTATATAAATTTAATATAATATTATATATATAATATATTATATAATAAATAATTTAAATATATATATATATAATTAACATTAATTATTAATATATATATTATATAATATTTAATAAATTAATAATTAATATATAAATTAATATAATTTTAAATATAATTAATTATTATTAATATTAATAATATAATTATATAATATTAATTAATATTTATATATTAATATTAATATAATAATATATAATTAATATATATATATATATATATATATTATATATATAATAAAATATAATTATGTAGAAACATCTATAAGATAAATTATGTTATTTAATCTAAATTAGAGCTTTTTATGCTTAACCAACATTTATCTTCACTTTAACTAGCAGTTAAATATTTATTAATAAAATACAAGACTCATTTATAAGGCTTTAATGCTCTCATATTAAACTGGAGGCTAAAAGGCTTGTCACTATTATGAGCGATATTAAATAGTGAGCTAATACTTAAGCCCATCTATATGCTATTGAGTATGCATAGGTTGAGTGCTTATATATATATAAAATTCAGATTATTATTTTATCTGAGTAATTAAAAGACCACATAATCTAAATTATGTAGAGTGCTCGTAGGTAGTGTTGTGTTGTAGTTGGGTGATGTGTGATAATGAAAGAGTTATTCTTCCCGCCACGTATTCCTAACATAGGAGCGGCAAGGCAGAGATCCCGCCATTTAAAAATTTTTTGCCGCGTCTCTAAGAGCATCTTTGGAACGTTAATGGCTTAAAGCGCCTAAAAAACTTGATCTCATCATGGAGAAATCTTTAAGGAAAAAAGTCTTTTGGAAAGAATCGATGAAAGAATTTAATGCTAATATCACACTGAAGAGTGGAATAACTACTACCTGGGAGTATAACACCTTATAGGAAATTAAATTATTAGGAACACCATATGATGACTGAGAAATGAGACCTCTTCTGGAAAGTGTTATATAATAAATATATATTATATATAATATATATAATTATATATAATTATAATTATAGTATAATAATATTAAATAAAAAGAAACGAAATTTATGGAGTAAAAATCCGTATATATTTTAATTAATTATTATGTATTAAAATGAAATTTTATTTTATTAATTTTGTAACATAATTTAATGTAATCATTCTAATATTATGGCATATATAATATAATAGGGCAATGGCTTAATGGGCAATTGGGCATTATTATAGGGCAAATGGGCATTGTATTGGCATGGCATATAAGGGCTATATAAAATAAGGTGCCATAAAAAATATTAAGGGCAATTGAGGACATAGGGTTATGAGTGATTGGGCAAATAATAATAATGGTGCATTTTACAAGGGTATATTCCACCAAGGGTGAATACCAGGGCATACTCACGGGTCAGAAGGAACTATGCTAAAATTCAAATTAGAGATGGAGTATTGTCAGAGATGCATTGGCCGTCACTATATGGATCTATATAGGAGCGTCAAACAACTAAAGTAAAGTATGTCCATAATACGCCGCTCAATGCAGAGAATAATAACCCTGAGCGGAGCGGCCTTAGGCTGTATTGAAGTGCGAGAGTTTTTTGAGATAAAAATTCACTCAGTGAACACAGAAAAGATTGGAAAGAGAATTTCCACCAGAAACTAGGCACTAGATAGATGCGCAATCGTTGCAAAAAGAAGAGAAGCACCCAAAAGGAAAAGCAGAATATGAACGTATTCAAACTCTCTCTCTCTCCACACAAATGGAACACAAAAACCGTGGAATAATTTTCTGCAAAAGTGACAGTTTAAAAATAATATGAGATATAAAGATTAATCGCCTTAAAATAATTGACCCCTTCCAGTAAATTGATCAGTCACATACAATCTGAAAACACAAACTTTAATGTGCAATATATGCAAAGGTTTACTACTATCAGATACCGCCTTAAGTAATATCTTCGAGTACTCGAAGGATTTCATCACATCTTGGAAGTAATGCGACGATTGACACCTAATGAAAAGTAGCGATGGAGTAAACTCCGTTGGCAATGAATAATTTCAGAGATTCTGCTGTCAATATTCTCAAGATTACCTCAAGTTAGAGAGAAGATGCGCCATAACTTCGCTCAGCATATTGCCGGTAACGTCCTTAACAAGTGACAATTAAGAATGAAATATCAAAAGAATCAACAACCTATCATTAGAGCAATAACCGAAAGGAGTCCTCACAAGAAAGCTGGTGGAGTTCTACATACAAGATAAGAGGGGTGAAAACCAACGTAAGGATATCTCCAACTAGAAAAGAAATAAAGGATAAAATAGAGCAACACAGTTTAATCAAAGAAATAGCATGTACACGATTTTACATCCTATATGTTTGTTCGTCCCTTATGAGACGTTCGAATCCGTCCTAAATTCATAGATTAAGACTTAATAAGTTGATTACACCTGATAAGGGTGAAAATACTTAAACTAAAGGCTAGCCATTCCACCCCTAAGATATGATAGCAAATACTCCAAATATACAGGGCGACGATGAAGGCCCCTTGTTAATAGACTGGAAGAAACTGAGAAGAAGACTACAGGTACAAGAATTACTCACAAGATCATAGCAAAAGATAGAATCTCCGAAGTTTCTATTGTGAAATTAAGTTTCCGCGTATTTTTTCACTAATTAATTATTTTTTTTCTTTCCAAAAATATTTTATAGAAAGTTTTCAAAAGTTGTCAAAAGTTTTTAATTGCTATTTTTTGTGTTATTAGTTAGAGGGCAAATTTATAAAAAATAATAATAATTTATTTTGTTTAAGAAAAATTTATTTATATATTTTTTTTAAAGTTTTTAATTGGATTTTAATTGTCTTTTAATTATTTATATTTTAATTACCTACTTCAATATTAAAGTAAAGAAATCACTAGTTTTTTTTTGTTTTTTTTTCAGTCACGCTTCATTTTCTAGTACAAACTTCATAGTACATTTTAGTGAAAATTTAAGTCATACTTCTAAGTTCTGACAAGTTTAATTCAGATTTAAGTACATCGCAGCTGAAATTTAATTATGACGTGTTTCTAAGTCCTAACAAATTTAAGTCAGACTTTCCTACATTTTTTAGTGGAAACTTTAGTCATTCTACCAAGTTCAAATAAGTTTAATTCGGTTTTTGATGAAAACTGAAGTCACGCATATAAGTTCTGACAAATTTCAGTCAGACTAGTTCATTTTAGCGTAAATTTAAGCTAAGCATGTAAGTTCTGGCAAATTTAAATCAAACTTTAGCACGTTTAAGTGAAAATTCGTGTCACGCTTCTGAGTTCTGACAAATTTTTGCCAGCCTTTTAGTAAAGTCAAGCTTTAGGTGATAAAAGTTAATCCTTCTCCTCCAGAAATAAACTACAATGAAGGCTATGGAAATATTATTTCAGGTATTAGTTAACGTAATTATTTATTTATTTATATATTTTGGGTATGGATGTGCTTTAAAATAATAAAATATGGATTTTAATATATATATATATATATATATATATATATATATATATATATATATATATATATATATATATATATATATATATATATATATATATATATATATATATATAAGACGATAACTATACGTAAAACTATATACTAACTATCATATAATATATATATATATTGGGGTGAAAAGTCCATCTCCACGTCCTCGTCGTTCACCCTAGATAACGCTAACGGAGCAATGACTAGGGCAGGACAGCCATAGCAAGCCGCTGCCTGAAAGAACCTGCTTGCAATTCTCTTGGACCAGCCTCGGATACACATAGACCTTTTGGAAACAGACCCTTTAAACGATTTTGGAAAACGAATAAGGACAATTCTTCGAACAAATTTAGATGTGCTACACTAAATGTGGCTACATACAGTGGAAAGGAGGAGGAGATCTTGGATATGATGGAGGAGAGGAGGATAGACGTAATGAAACTGGCGGAAATGAGGGTGAGGGGAGAGGAGAAGGGCAGAGATTTGGGGGGAGGATTTGTGTTGATGTATAAAGGTGTGGAGGAGGGAGTCAGGAAGCACAGAGTTGGTATGATAGTGGGACCGAAGATGTCACCATTTTTGCAGGGTGTGGAGTGTATACATGAGAGGCTTATGTCATGCACTTTCAAGATGAAAAGGAAAAAATTATACTTGTTTCAGGTGTATGCACCACAGCAGGGGCACACAATGGAGGAAAAAAGAGAGTTTATGGAAATGATGGAAGAGAGGGTGGAGGTGGGAAGAAGAGAAAATGAGATATTTGTGCTGATGGGAGACTTTAATGCAAGAGTGGGGAGGAGAAGAAGTGAAGTGGAGAGGATATTGGGGCCGTATGGAGAGGAGGTCAGGAACGTGGAGGGAGAGGCCTTGATAGATTGCTGCATGAGAAAGGATATGAAAATCATGAATAGTTTTTTCCAGCAAAGAGATTCACACAGGTTTACAAGGTACAGATGGAATAGCACAACAGACAAATTTGACCAGAAATCGGTCATAGATTATGTCATTTCATCAGATAGGAGAATAGTGCAAAATGTAAAGGTATTGCCGGGAGTGTCTATGGACTCTGATCACAGATTGTTGGTGGCGGATTTAAGAATGAAGGCGGAGAGATTGCAGGCGGGGGAGAAAAGGAGCGTGATTAAAATGGAGGTACTGAAAGAGCAGGGAAAGAGGCAAGAATATGAAGAAAGATTGAATGTAAATATGGAACAGATGATGAATGCGGAGATAGTGGATGACATTCGGAATGTAGTGATGAAAGCAGCAGAAGAAACCCTAGGAAGAAGATGGATAGGAGGAACGCGAAAAAGACATACGCGATGGTGGAATGAAGAGGTTAGAGGAGTGGTGAAGGAGAAGACAGTAAAAATGAGAGAGTGGCTAAGAGACAGAACGGCTCAGTCAAGAGCTCTGTATGTGGTGGCCAGAAACAAGGCGGAGAGTGTGAAAAGAAGAGCAAAGAGGGAGGCAGCAAAAATTGTAGCGGAGGAGCTGAGGGAGGACGTGAGGGGAGGAAGGAAGAAAATCTTCCGATTAGCAAAGACTTATCGGGGATCAAAGAAAAAAGTAGCGAGCATAAAGGATGAACAGGGAGAAGTGTTAATAAGACCGGAAGATATAAATAAGAGATGGACAGAATATTTTGGAAAACTTCTGGGTGAGGAGGGTCAGGAAATGGAGGAGGAGTTAGAAGAAGTGAGACCAGAGGAGGAAGCAGGGGTAATTACCAGGGAAGAGCTGGAGGAGGCCTTAAGGAAAATGAACAATGGAAGGGCCCCGGGAGAAGATGGATTGCCCATAGAATTAATAAAAGAGGGAGGAGAGTGTGTGAAGGAAGCAGTGTTGAAGTTTATCAACAAGTGCTGGAGAGAAAGTGAGGTTCCAGAGGGATGGGGTAAAACCATCATTATACCAATATATAAAGGAAAGGGAGATGTGGGTGAATGTAATAATTACAGAGGTATTTCGTTATTGGACCATCTGGCAAAAGTATACGAAAGGATACTTGAAAGAAGAGTGAGGGCAATTGTGGAACCCAGACTTGGAGAGGAGCAGTATGGGTTCAGGGCGAATAGAAGCACCACAGATCTTATGTTTGCCCTGAGAATGATAACGGAAAAGATAATAGAATACAACAAAAAGGCATACATCGCATTTATAGATCTGAGAAAGGCATTCGATTCGGTACCTAGGAAGAAATTGTTCGAGGTTTTAGAGAGAGATTACGGAGTGGGTGGTTACTTAAGAAAGGCTTTGGAGAGTATGTATAAAAATGACAAATGTAATGTAAGAACGGGATATGAAAACGAGAAATGGTTTGAGGTGGGAGCTGGCGTTAAGCAGGGAAGTGTATTGTCACCAATTCTGTTTGTAGCATATTTGGATGTGGTAATTAGGGCAGTGAGGAAGGAGGTGGAGGACTTGGATGGAGATGTGATGGCTTATGCGGATGACCTGGCGTGCTGGAGTGAAGACGGAGATAAACTGATAAGGGTGGTAGTAGTATGGGAACACTTCCCGCGGCACCTTTTTTCTATATAAATGAATAGAGATATATTAGGCTTAGGGGGAGAATTGATAGCTATCAATTCGACAAACAGACAAAACCGAAGGTTTTGTCTATGTTTGTTTATGTTTGTTTATGTTTGTCTGTATTTGTTTGTGTTTGTTTGTATTTATTATTTTTATTATTAAGTCGAAGAAATTATGATCACGAAGTGATCATAATTTCGAGTTGTGTTGTGCTTTGACTCCGACTCCAACTCCGGCTCCGACTCCGACTCCGACTCCGACTCCGGCTCCGACTCCGGATCCGACTCCGGCTCCGACTCCGGCTCAGCTTCTGAAGTTTTATTTTATTGTGTGTGTGTGTGTGTGTGTATTATGTTGAGAATATATTATTATTATTATTATTATTATTATTATTATTATTATTATTATTTCCACCGTGGTTTCTTCTTCGCATCCAGTTTCTGAGTTCGATATATATCTACATGGTTAGGTAATAAACAGTCGTATAACAACAATGTTGAAGATTTGTCCTTATAAGGGTTATCGGGGTCGTAAGAGTTCGAATATGATGGTTATAAGACCGTATAGGGTGTCTAGGATCCCCCAGAAGGGATCCCACCCCAAACATTAAATATTGATGTAGAAAGCTGAAACTTGATATACAGCCTTTTTAGGTTGTATCTTAGATGTATCCGGGGTAAAATGACCGATTTGACCAAATTCGGGGACCAGCCCCACAAAACTGAAATATTGACATAGAATGATGAAACTCGGTATACAACCTTCTGAGGATGTATCTTAGATGACCCTGGGTGTAAAATGACTGTAGGTGCCCCAGACGGGGTACTCACCCCAAAAATCTGAAGTATTGACATAGAACAACAGAAACTTGATATACACAGCCTTTAGGTTGCCATCTTAGATGTATCCAGAATTAAAATGACAAATTTGCCCAAATTCCGGGGGACCAGCTAAAAATCTGAAATATTGACCTAGAACGATGAAACTCGATGTACAACAGCTAGGGGATGTATGTAAAGTGACCCAGAATTGTAAAATGACTATGCATAAGGAGTTGCTTTGGGCAAAATTGCTCACCCCAAACTCAGTATTGACATAGAACAACAGAAACTTGATATACAGCTTCTTTTTAGGGTTTAATATCTTGAATGTATCAGGGTAAAGCCAGCCAATTGCCCAAATTCAGGACTAAGCCCCAGAAATCAAATATTGACCACAGGCAGTGAAACTCAGTATACAACATAGGATATATCTTAGATGACCCAGAATTTGTAAAATGACTGTGGGGTGCCCCAGACGGGGTGCTCTTAAAAATCTGAAATCATTGACTTTCCGAACAACAAACAAATTATACAGCTATTTTACAGTTATCTTAGATGTATCAGGTGTAGTAGATTATTAAATTCGGGAACCGGCCCCAAAAATCAAAAATAGACCTAGAACAGTGAAACTCCGGTAGCCACCTACCATATAAGGTATCCCCATCATATATGGGTTAAATAACCATACACACACCCTAAATGGGGTCTCTGGGACCCCAAACCTGAAAATATTGATCTAGAACGATGAAACTCGGTATATACCATTCATATAAGGTACCCATCATATAAGGGTTAAATAGCCGTACACATCCAAAAGGGGGTCACCAGCCCCACAAAACTGAAATATTGGTGTAGAACAACGAAACTGGTATACATCTTTCTTATGATGTATCATCGATACAGAAAAGAAAAAAAATGAAAAAAATAAAAGATTAAAAAATTAAATTAAAAAAATTTTTAAAAGTAAATAGTTTTGTTTTGTTATAAAGAAAAAATTTTTAATGATTTATCTTTTTTAAGAAATTAAAAATTTAAAAATTTTAAATTTTTAAAAAATTTAAAAAATTAAAATTAAACATTTTTTTTATCTTTTAAGTTTATAACAAAATTTACGTTTTTATATAAATCAAACCACCCTCAAAGCCTCTGGAGCCTCTGGAGCCTCTTGAGCCTTACCGGCCTCTTCCCAGCCTCCCAGCCTCCCGACCCTCCCCATCTATGATCTATTGACCCCGGCCTCCTCAACCTCCCCTCCCTCACACCCCTCCCCATCTATGATCTAATGTGATTCATACGATATTTTGTATAACACTTATAAAGTAAAACTTTCATAAATATAAAAAATATACCCTAAACAGTTTGTTTTTACTAAAATTTACATATTTATAACTTAAGAAATTGGGTTTTTACATACCTAAACCTGTAAATCAGTAAATCAAACCACCCACCTCACCCTCCTACCCTTCCACAGATATTTATCAACAAGTAATATTTAACAAATTTTATCATAACCTTGTCTAATTATCACACTGATCAATGAATATATGACATTAACAAAGTTCCACACTTAACAGTAAAGTAACTAACATTGGAAATTAGGAGATGGAACCTACTTACGTTTTCTAACATCTAATGCTAGTATTTTTACATTAACATATGTGTATTTAACAAAGATTTATCTAGCAACATTAATATCATACTGATCATTGAATATATGCTAACGGAACAAAGTTTTCACATCAATAAAGCAAACCTGCATCATCTGGGCACTACAGAATATAGCAGTAATTTACAAACCTAACACATCTTAACCAGGAATAAACAGGTAACATTAACAAACTCCACATACTTATAACAGGAAAAAGAAAGTACAATTGGGAAATAAATATCACCTTCTTACTCTTTCTACCACAACAAGTAGATCTTTAACATTGTAACATTTAACAAAAATTTATCACAATCTGTAAGTATCTTACTGATCAATGAATATATACTAACGTAACAAAGTTTTCATATTAATAAAGCAAACATAGGATCATGAACTACGAATATAATGTACACTCACAAATCTAACACATCTTATACGAATAAACAGTCAACATTAACAAAGTTCAATGCTTAACAACAGTATAACTAACATTTGCATACAATACGTAACTTATTCACACTTTTTCCAAACATATCTCTAACATATCATTACTATTTTCATACATTAACACTGTAATATTTATCATCACCGTACCTAATTATCATACTGATCAACGAATATATGCCAACGTAACAAAGTTTTTGGCTTAACAAAGCTAACATATCATAGTCTGAACCAAGAATATAACACACACCGAAAAACCTAACATACCTTAAACACGAATAAACAGCTAACATTAACAAAGTTCAATACTTAACAACAGTGAAGTAACTAGCAAAACATATAGAACGTTGCCTTTCACATCTTTTTTTCTTTTTTGTTTTAAAAACTTTTATTTATTTTAACTTTATTTCATTAAAACTTTTTGTTTTAAAAAACTTTTAGCTATTTGTAAATTTATTTCTTTTTTTTTTTTTTTATTTTTTTTTACCTTTTTAATTTTTAACTTTATTTCTTTAAAACTTTTTGTTTTTACTAAAAAATTTATTCTTTATGTTATAACGTAAAAAAAATTGTTTTTACATACTCTAAAACGGTAAATCACTGAATCAGTAAATCAAACCACCCCTACCCGTCCCAACCCTGATCTATTGGGGTATTGATCTATTGGTCTGTTGACTCCAGTCATATTTCGAGTATCATTTTGGATAAACATAGCATAAAAATATGTTCTTTTTTATACTAATCCTCGAATATATCTTGACGTAACAAAGTTTCAACATCAATAGAGCTAACATAACATAACCTGATGCAAGAATATAATGTAAAACATCAAACCTAACATACCTTAAATACGAATAAACAGTCAACATTAACAAAGTACCATACTTAACAACAAGAAAATAACCAACGTTGCATACAAAACGTACCCTATTCACCCTTTTTTTCTTAAAACCTTATGTAACATAACATTTATTTTACATTAACATAGTAACATTTAACAAAATCTATCATAACCTAACCTAATTATCATACTGACCAATGAAAATATGCCAACATAACAAAGTTTTCGCATCAATAAAGCTAACATATCATAACCTGAACTAAGAATATAATGTATAGAGCCAAAACCTAACATACCTTATGTACGAATAAACAGTCAACATTAACAAAGTACCATACTTAACAACAGGAAAGTAACTATCGCAGCATACAGAACGTACTCATTTCACCCTTTTTTAAACATATCTCTAACGTATCACTGTTATTTTACACTAACATAGTAACATTTAACAAAAATTTATCATTACCTAACATAATTATCATACTGACCAACGAAAATACGCTAATGCAACAAAGATTTCACATCAATAAAGCTAACATATAATCTGTCCTAAGAATAGGTGCACCAACAACATCTTTTACATCTCATACGAATAAACAGTTATAATAACAAAGTTTCCCATATAACAACAGTAAATGGCTAACATTGCATACAGAACAGTACTATTCTTACTTTTCCATATCCTCTGACATATCCCTGGTATTTTACATTAACATAGTAACATTTAACAATAATTTACCATAACTAACCTAATTACCCTAAAGGTCTACAATATATGCTGACGTAACGAAGTTTTCACATCAATAAAAACATATCATAGCCTGAACTAAGATTATAACGCAGAATGACAAAACCTAACATACCGCTCGAATAAAAATGCTAACAATAACAAGTTCCATACTTAACAGCAGTAAAGTAACTAACATTGCACACAGAACGTAACAGGTATGAAGCTGATGAGTTAAATATTCATTTACCATATCAGTATAGAGCTGTTTTTTTATTTATTTTAATTTCATTTCTTTAAGACTCTTTGTTTTTTAAGCTTTTATTTATTTCTTATAAAACTTTTGTTTTAAAAAGTTTTATTATTTAATTCCATTTTCATTAAAACTTTTTTGTTTTTAAAAAACTTTAATTTTAATTTTATTTCTTTAAAACTTTTTATTTACTAAAATTTATTCTTTTAATGTTTATAACATAAAAAAAAATTTACATTTACAGCATACACCAAGCTGTAAAACAGTAAATCCAGTAAATCCAAGGCCCCACCTATCAACCCCACCCTCTTAATGATCTGTTGATCCCTGACCCAATTCCGATCACACATCAGTAGCATTTTGAATAACACAACATAGCTTAGTTCTTTATACACTGACCAACGTATATATACCTATGTAACAAAATTTTCACATTAAAAAAGCTAACCTAGCATCAACTGATGTAAGAATATAATGTGCAACACCAAACCTAACATACCTTATGCATGAATAAACTGTCAACATTAACAAAGTTCCACACTTAACAACAGTAAAATAACTAACTTAGCATACATAAACGTAACCTATTCACTCATTTATCAACCATATCGCCAAAATGGTAATGATAATTTTACATTATTTCACATTAATAAAGCTAACATAGCATCACCTGAGCTAAGAATATGATGTACAACGGCAAACCTAACACATCTTATGTACGAATAAACTGTTAACATTAACAAAGTTCCAAACCTGTTTCACTAAAGTTATCAGATACAATTCGAGAATTTGTTCAAACTCCTCCCACTTTTCGAAACATTACGCAATACCTATGATTCTGGTCAGGTTCGTTTTCGAAACATTATGCAATACCATTGATTCTTGGTTTGTTAACAAAGTTTCACACTTAACAACAGTAAAGTAACTAACATAACATACAAAAATCGTAACCTATTCCTACTTTCTCAAGCATATCTCTAACATAACAATGCTAATTTTTACATTAACATGGTAATATTTAACAAAAATTATCATAACATTTGGCTAATTATCTTACTGATCAACGAATATACGCTAACGTAATAAAGCTTTTCATCAATAAAAGCTACTGCATGGCATAACCACACTAAGAAAATATCTTCTGACGACAAACCTAACACAACTAACACACGAATAAACTGTTAATATAACGTTGGGAATAACGAAACTCCTCTTGAAGATATCAACAACAAGCGTAGAGATGCGTGGCGATGTCATCGTACCAGCACAGCGAAAAATGTCCTACTGAAGAAAATAGTGTATAAACAATCCTTAAAGGTAATGGGATTCTTTCTTTCAACCAATCAGTTCGAGAATTTATTCAAACTCCGCCCACTTTTTTCGAAACATTATGCAATACCTATGATTCCTTGTCTGGTTCGTTTTCGAAACACTACACAATACCAATGATTCTTGTTTTGTTAACAAAGTTTCACACTTAGCAGCAGTAAAGTACCTAACATAGCATACAAATTCGTAACCTATTCGCACTTTGTCAAGCATATCTCTAACATAACAATGTTAATTTATATTAACATGGTAATATTTAACAAAAATTTATCACAACAATGGTTAATTATCATACTGATCAACGAGAATACTCTAACGTAACAAAGTTTCCATATCAATAAAGCTAACATAGCATAACATGAACTAAGAAAATAATGTACAGAGACAAACATAGCACAGCTTATGCATGAATAAGCTGTTAACATTAACAAAAGTCCAGCACTTAACATCAATAAAGTAACTAACATTGCATGCAAAACGTAACCTATTCATACTTTTTTCAAGCGTATCTCTAACATATTAACGTTAATCTTACAATGACACAGTAGCATTTAGCAAAAAATGCATCATAACATTGTCCGATTATCATACAGACCAACTAATGATTTAAGTCACATTTCGAGTATCATTTCGGCTAAACATAACATAAAAACAAGTTCTTTATATACTAACCATCGAATATATGCTAACGTAACATTGTTTTCACATTAATAAAGCTAACATAGCATTACCAGAACTAAAAATATAATGTACAATGACAAAACCTAACACACCTTACGCACGACTAAACTACTAACATTAACAAAGTTCCATACTTAACAACAGTAAAGTACCTAGCGCGGCATACAAAACGTAACCTATTCACACATTTTTCATGCATATCTCTAACATAATGTTAATTTTACATTAACACTATTGATTTACGTCGTGCATTTCGAGTATCATTTTGAATAAACATAGCGCAAAAATGAGTTCTTTATATACTAACCAGCGAATATATGCTAACATAACAATGTTTTCATATTAATAAAGCTAACAAAGCATCATATGAACTAAGAAAATAATGTACAACGACAAACCTAACACAACTTACGTTCGAATAAACCGTTAACATTAACAAAGTTCCACACTTACATCAGTAAAGTAGCTAACATTGCATACAAAACGTAACCTATTCATACTTTTTCCAAACATATCTCTAACACATTAACGTTAATTTTACATTGACACAGTAATATTTGACAAAAATTAATCATAACCTTGTGTAATTATCATACAGACCAACGAATAACTGTAAACATAACAAAGTTTTTTCCAAACATAACATAAAAATAAATTCTTTGAATAAAATATCATAGTAAATTGTAATAGTTTACTGATTTTAAAACAGTAAATCAGTAAAATCAAACCATCAAACCCTCCCTCCATGACCTTTTGATCTATTAATCTATTGAGTCATGTCACATTTCGAGCATCATTTCGGATAAACATAACACAAAAATAAGTTCTTTATATACTAACCATCGAATATATGCTAACGTAACAACGTTTTACATTAATAAAGCTAACATAACATAACCTGAACTAAGAATATAATGTACAACACCAAACCTAACACACCATATGTACGAATAAACTACTAACATTAACAATGTTCCATACTTAACAACAGTAAAGTACCTAGCACAGCGTACAAAACGTAACCTATTCACACTTTTTCAAGCATATCTCTAACATATCAATGTTAATTTTACACTAACATCGTAATATTTAACAAAAATTTAGCATAACCCTGTCTAATCATCATACAGACAACGAATATAAAGCTAACGTAACAAATTTTTTACATCAACCTCGTCATATTTAACAAAAATTCATCATAACATCATCTAAATATCATAATCCCCAACGAATAATAGCAAACATAACAAAGTTTTAACCAAACATAACATAAAATAACAAAATATTATCCTGACATAACATAAAAATAAGTTCTTTGAATAAAATATCACAGTACAGCGTAATAGTTTACTGATTTTAAAACGGTAAATCTGTAAATCAGTAAATCAAACCACCCATCCTTACAGTTCCCCTATCCACCCACCCGCTTATGATCTATTGAACTATTGAGTCAAGTCATATTTCGAGTATCATTTTGGATAAACATAACATAAAACTAAGTTCTTTATATACTGACCTACGAATATATGCTTACGCAACAAAGTTCAACGTAGACAGCGTGAATAAACTGTAGACATTAACAAAGTATAACAATCTCAAACTTTACTATAAACAAATTGATAGGTTTGGCAACATACAAAGGTGATTTGGCAACACTGTATGCACCAATTGATGATCACCCAATTGGATGCACCCCTTGAAGGGTGTGAATCCACAGAATGGGGATCACCCCTAAGGGGGTGTAAGCGGGTTTTGGGCCTCAGCCCTTCGGGCTGAGGCCTTACCCCTCCTGCGGAGGGGTAATGCCCGCTTACACCCCCTTAGGGGTGATCCCCATTCTGTGGATTCACACTGTGATGCTTTATTGATGCGAAAACTTTGTTACGTTCGCTGATGTGGCAAACCTATCATTTGTTTATGAATCAAGCGAGATTGATGCTGTTGTGTCTAGTTGTCACGTTATTTGATGGACTGTTTCGTAGCACTGGTCGAGGCTTGGACCACGCTGTTATGTTTATCAAAATGATACTCGAAAATATGACGACAACTAGTTCATGGAGTCATAGTAGTGATTTGCAGAGATGGGTGGTTTGTTACTGATTTGAATTTACCATTTGCGTCAATGCTGCAGCCACTGTATTTTATTCAAAGAACTTATTTTATGTTATGTCGGACAATATTTTGTTATTTACCTGTTGTGTTGGTCAAACTTTGTTATCATTCTTATTATTCAGACGAGACCCTTGATATTTAGGCTGTTATGATAATTTTATTAAATATATGATTAATGTAAACATTGCATTAACTTTAGGCCGTCTGTGTTGGGCACAGGGTTATGCTAGAAGGCCACGGTAAAATAACTGCGATGTTGATAAGATTAGCATTGACTAGTAAGTGAAAAAATTGAGCACGTTGTACGCTGTGCTAGTACTACTGACGTTAAGTAATGGAACATTGTTAATGACCAGCCAGTTATTCATTGCATATATTGTTGGGGTGTGCTAATACATTGATGCTTAGTTCCGGAGCCCATGTTATGTTAGCTGTGTAAAAACGACGACCCGCATTGCTATATTCGATAGTTAATATATAAGAAATTAGCCACATGTTATGTTTATCTAAATAACTCAACTGTTTGGAAAAAGAAATAATGGAGAAATGGTTGTTTTGCGTTTACTGATAAAAATCGGTAAATACGGTACAGCGATATTTATTAAGCATGTTGTGTTTGGAAAAACTTTGTTATGTTTGGAGTTATGATTAATTTTGTCAAATGTGCAGTAATATGCAAGAGCCAGTTGCTCAGAAGACATGTTTGAAGTATGAATAGGTGCATTTAACATGCAATGTTAACGCGATGAGATCGAGACGTATTAACGGTATTCAGGCACAGCTGTGTTAAATTATCGTACGACCATTTTCTTATTCGCTATATTCTTTGTTAACGTATGAAAACATTATTATGTTAGCATATATTCGCTGGTTATAAATAAAGAAGTTTTTCTGGTATAAGTGCATAATCAAACCAAGAAATTTGATTATCGGAAACATTAAGCCATAATATTAGAAGATATACTAAATATTGATAAATTCCCGTTTTATGCCGCATCTCAGATCTTTACTGTTATTGAAGTATGGAACTGGGCTGTTAATGAGTTTAACAGGCTGTCGTACATTATATTTTGGTTCTGGCTTCCAATAACATGTTGCTTTTATTATGTGAGCTGTATATTCGATGGTGCTTCTTGATTTAGCCCTTCAAAATGTGACTTAAATCATTAGTTGATCTGGCTGTAATCGGACGTCTTCATGTTTTGCTAAATGCTACTGTCATCATTAATAGACAACGTTAATAGAGATGCAGCGAAAAAGTAATGAATAGTTTGCGTAACATTGATGTTAGTCGCTGGACTTTGTCGTTAACAGCATAGCTGACTTTATGTTTGGTTCATGTATGCTATGTTAACTTTATTGATGCCGCGTAAATTATAGAAATCAGCATGCCTCAAATTTGATAATTTTGTTAAATCTGTCGAACTAATGAAGTAAATCATATTATGATTGAGACGAATTGTCCAAGTTACTGATGGGGAAAGACTAGGTAACGCAAGTGTGGCGCTTTGTTGGCAAAAACAGAATCATTGGTGGTGTGCAGTGTTTCAGCAGGCAGACAGAAAATTAGTGAGCGCATGTATTTCGAAAAGATGAGGGCATTCTCGAACTGGTGGTTGAAAAGAAAGAATCCCGGTGTTTATACACTAACCTTCAGTAGAGACGACTGACAACTAATACGATGTTCCGCTCGCCGCAGCCTACGCTTGTTGTTCTTCACGATGCGTGCATTGTGTGGAGACGTTGTGTTGACGGTTATTCAGGCGAGACCCGTATTGGAACTGTCGTTGTCCATATTATTTTCTTTAGTGCGGAAGTTATCTATGAGCAGCTTTATTGATATGAAAGCTTTATTACGAACCAGCGACTATAATTGATCAGTAAGATAATTGTAATGTTATGTTAATTTTGTTAAATCTACCGTATGTAAAAATTAACGTGTTGTTAGAGATTATGGCAGCTGGGAATGATTACGATTACAGCTGTTATTGTACTTTGCTGTTGGTGGTGGTGAACTTTATTGGCACAAGCCAGGTCAATGACGGTATGTTTCGGCGAACGACCAGAAATCGCGGTGGCTGCGCTCTTTCGAAGGTGGAGGAGTTTGAACAAGTTACTCGAGGTATCTGATGAGGCTGGGTTGGAAACTGTTGTGTTAACAGTTTATTCGTACATAAGATGTTGGAACTGCCAAGATTGTATCGCTATTCTGCTCAGTATTATGTTAACATTGTATTGAAATAATGTAAGGTATCATTACCATTTGGCGATATGTTGATAAATGGTGAACAGGGCCGTTGCTGTATGCTGGATGACCTTTACTGTTTATTAGAGTGTGGAACTGTTAATGTTGACGGTTTGACCGCCATAAGGTATGTTAGGTTGGTATTTTATTATATTCTTACATCGGGTGACGCTAGATTAACAATATTTGTTTACATGGAAGCCTGCTGCTACGTTGGTCAGGCAGCAAAGAACGGTTTTTATGTTGTGTTTGTTCAAAATGCTACTCGATAACCAATGACATAGATCAATAGATCGATACGAAAAATTGGAAGACGACAGGAATGAGGTTTGTTACTGATTTACTGTTTTACAGCTTTGGTGTATGAAAAACGCAAATTTTTTATGTTATAAACATAAAAAGAAAGAAAAAAAAAAAAAAAAACAAAGTTTTAAAGAAATAAGTAAAAATTAAAGAAGTTTTAAAAAACAAAAGTAGTAATTAAAAATAAAACTTTTTTAAAACGAAAGTTTAAGGAAGACAAAGAAATAAATAAAGTTTTAAAAACTGAGAGTGCAAAGAAATGAGGTAAAAAATGGAAATAAACTCTATGCTGATATGGTAAATTTAACTCATCGGCACTCGCTCACCTGTTCATTCTGTATGTAGTGCTTTACTGCTGTTAAGTAATGGAACTTTGTTCATTGGCATTTTATTCAGGCGGGTATGTTGGGCACGTCGTTCTGCGTTAATCTGGTTCGAGGCTATGATATATTGATGTGAAAACTCGTTGCGTCGGCACCTTGATAAATGGACTAACTAGGTTATGGTGAGTATTGTTGAAATGTTACTATGTTGAAAAAATACCAGGGGATATGTCAGAGATATGTGTGAAAAAGTATGAATAAATTGCGTTCTGTATGCAATGTTAGTGCTACTGTTGTTAAAAGTATGAACTTGTAATGTTAACTGTTTATTCGTGTTTAAAATGTTATTGTTGCTGGTACCTTATATTCTTAGGACGATACTTTATTGATAATGAAATCTGTTGCGACAACTGTTTGTTGGTCAGTATGATAATGCTTGGAAGTAGAAATTTACAGTATTTTTATGTTAGTGTAAATAATACGTTAGAATATGTTAAAAGGAACGGCTACGTTCTATAACCGATAATTCTGTTGATAATGTATTGCTGACCAGCTGTTGACTGTTTATTCGCTTACATAGAAGCATGTTAGGTTTTTGGCTCTATACGTACTGTTCTGTTCAGGCCATGTTAGCGGTGATGCGAAACTGTTATGTTGATATTTCATGGTCAGCTATGATAATTGGGGCCAGGTTATGATGAAATTTTTGTTAAATGTACTATGATGAAAATGTTTGAGTGATGTTAAGTATGTTTGAAAAAGGAGTGAATAGAAGGCGTTTTGTAATACGGCGTTGATTGGCCTGCTGTTTGTTAAGTATGTTGCTGTTAATGTTGTTTGTTTATTCGCTTATTTAGGCTATGTTAGGATGATGTTTAATATATGCTTTGCATCAGGTATACTGTTAACTCTATTGATGTTGGCGCTGACACGTCAGACCTGACTCGAAGGATTGGCCAAGAACGTATTTGTATGTTATCCAAACTGATACTCAATATGACTGGAGATCAACAGATCAATAGATCAATACTATAGTCAGGGTTGAACTGAACAGAAGGTATTTTGATGACGATCCCACCGTTTTTAAGGTAATGTAAAACACAATTTTACGTTATCGATTTCTCAAATGATAGTAAACAATGAAAACTGAAGTAAGATGGTTAAAAAAATTAAAAAAAAAGCAAAACAAAAAAAAAACTAAAAGTTAAAAAATAAATTTCTTACTAAAACTTTTAAAACAAAACTTTTAATAAATAAAGTTAACTGCATAAGAGTTTTAAAAACAAAAAGAAAAAAGATAATGAAAGGTAACGTTCTCATATGTTTTGCTGGTGCTGCTGTTATGAACTTTAGCAATGTTAGCTGTTTATTCGTCAGGTATGTTACTGCGGTGTGTTATATTCTGGTTTGGGCAGCACTATTAGGCTATTACGTTGGCATATGATCGTTGATCATTGATCAATTAGGCACGGTATTGACAAATATTACGTGTTAATACGAAAATAGTAATGATATGTTAAGACTATGTTTGAAAAAGTGTGATAGTTACATATTGTATGCAAATGTTAGTTACGTTACAGTTGTTAAGTATTGAACTTTGTTAATGTTGACTGTTTATTCGTGTATAAGATGTGTTAGGATTGTGAGTGTACATTATGTTCGTAGTTCATATGATCCTATGTTTGTATTAATATGGCTTTGTTACGTGAGGAAAAAGTAAGAGATCAGTAAGATTCTTACACAGAACAGTGATAAATTTGTTGCGCTATATGTTGTAAAACCGGTGATATGTTAGAAAAAAGTGTAAGTAGGTTACGTTCTGCGCCACTTTACTGTTGTTAAGTATGGAAGTTTGTTAATTGTTAACTGTTTATTCATGTTTAAGATGTGCTGAGGTTTGTGAATGTACGTTATATTCGTAGTTCGGATGATGCTATGTTTACTTTATTGATGTGAAAACTTTGTTACTGGCATATTCAATGATCGAAGTATGATATTTAGACAAGGTCACTGATCAAAATTTTGTTATATGTTAATGTAAAAAAAATATCAGTGACATGTTAGAAAACGTGTAAGTAGGTTCCATTCTGCACTCAATGTTAGTTACTTTACTGTTGTTAAGTATGGATCTTTGTTAATGTTAGCATATATTCATTGATCAGTATGATAATTAGACAAGGTTATGATAAAATTTTGTTAAATATTACTATGTTAATGTAAAAATATCCAGGATTGGGGTAGGGAGGGGAGGGGTGGGTGGTTTGATTTACTGATTTACAGGTTTAGGGTATGTAAAAACACAAATTTCTTAAGTTATAAATATGAAAAGCGTAAATTTTAGTAAAAACAAACTGTTTAAAGCATATAAAACAAAATAAATGAAAGTTTTGTGTTATGTTATACAAAATATGACATGAATCAACAGATCATAGATGGGGAGGGGTGTGAGGGAGGGGAGGTTGAGGAGGCCGGGGTCAATAGATCATAGATGGCGAGGGTCGGGAGGCTTGGGAGGCTGGGAAGAGGCCGGTAAGGCTCAAGAGGCTCCAGAGGCTCCAGAGGCTTTTGAGGGTGTTTGATTTATATAAAAAACGTAAATTTTTTGTTATAAACTTAAAAGATAAAAAAA
>JABUQX010125995.1:0-5000 GCA_015478945.1 Trachelipus rathkii
AAGATGATGAAGTAAGATTGATCTGATGTATGTATGTCATTGTTGATCAATATGTTGTCGTCATAGTATACGAACAGCTGTATCCGTATTATCGGCACGGAGAGTCGTTCATCGATCTATATCTCTATCTGTCGATTGGGGGTTGTTATCTATGTGCGAGTAAACTGGCACCGAGAGCTCAGTTTTAGACTCAGCGAGAGTATTCTATCCTTCGGAGGAGCGACGGTGTTCTGTATAAAATCGGCGCACCGCTTACCTAATAGTGAGATGCGTCGCAGTCAGAAATCCACCCCTTAGAGGCTTCACAGGACACGGACGGACTCTCTCACAATGGCCATCTGACAGTGCTCGTCGAAGTAGGGTTCATGTCTGGCCCCGGTGGCATCAACTCATAGTCTGTCAGTTATATTATATATATAGCATATAGTTAGTACTATTATTATATATAAGTAGCATATATTATATATTATATATATATATAATTATAGTAATTATAATATATAATATATAAACTATATATTTTATATTGTATAGAGTATATATTATATTATATATAGAACGGTAAATAATATATTATATATGACTATAATATACGAGCCCAGTAAATATATATGAGTATAGAAAGCTAATAAATAACTAATCCATTTATTTTATGAATATCAGAGATCGTAGTGTGTATATAGATAGTTGAGAACTATATAATGATGATAGTTGTAATATATACGGCCTTTTGGCCCTGGGGTTTTCCCCCACCCAAGTGTTTTGTTACCAGGAACGCATTTCTTCCTTCCCCCCTTGGCCCCGAAATTTCCTTGATCTTTAGAGGCACTTCTAGAAAAACATGGTAAATCGAGAAAAGGTTTCCGATGCTAGTCCTTGAATTATACAACTCGGGTGGGTTTCATCCTTTCAGTAGAAATTGCTCCTCTTCCATTTGCCTCGAAACTCGTTCACTACAGAGCTCTTCAAGAAGATCGTGTTCTAGGCGCACAAGATTCCATGCTGGTAATGGAGTTTTCGGCAAGCAGATATGTAAAGGACCCTGGTTGCTAGCGCCGTCCGTCCTAAACTATGTGATGAGAGAAAGTCTTCATTATGTTCCAACCAGTCCTTCCGAATATCCATCATATTTTAAAAACATATATGAATGGGATGGTGGCTTTTGTAACTGATTGAATATGGATGATTGAAGGAGTGGGGAAAGACATCTTCGAGAATTCTTGTATAATATTAACAGTAAATGAAATAGAAGGTGATTATGTGAATTTGGTGTGAGTTTGATGGTGCAAGAAAGGAAATAGGTATTTTTGGGATGAGGGTCATTTAGTAAAGGAGGTAATTGGGTAGAGTGGAGAAAGTTGAGAATTGGTAATCTGCAGGTAATATAGATGAATTATCCTGGGTGATAAATTGATCTAAGACGAGGTCGAGTTTGGTGATTGAATTGGATTTGGAAGTTGTGCAATAAAGCGTGTTTATGGAGGGGTATAGTTCCGAGGGATGGAGGAGAGCGTAATATGTAATCCTTATATAAGGGTATAGGGAGATATAGGGGATATGTAGGAATTATAGGTGGAATTTAGTTTAATTGAGTGTTGTTAGGGAAATTTATATGCTTGGTATTTTTCGTCGAATAGAGTGCGTCGAAGTGACTGAAATGGACTGTGGTGAAGAACAAGGTGCGGTTAGGAATAGTGAGGATGTGTGGATCAAATCTTTACATTGAAGCAAATAATGATAGAGAAAATGAGGGAGAAGAAGAATAAATTGTATTTTTGGTTTTAGGTGGATTTGCCCAAAACAGTGGGTATGATAGGGTTAATAGGGAAGGTCTAGGCTTCTGAATGGAATCAAAAGTATGTATGACGATAGAGAGGCGTGTGTAAGAATAAATGATTGCCAAACACAAGGGTTTTTCTTTCCGTACCAATCTTCCTCTATCTCTCACCTGATATTTTAATCATACTTAAGCCATAGCCCAACGAAAAAAGATCATCCCAATCACTAACCTACGACTTTCTCGAATCGATAATTGCCTCCATCACTGATACTCGCGACAGAAAAATCTTGGAGAGCCTCTACATTCATGAATTGGAGCCCGAACTCAACTCTGATTTATCTTCAATCAAACTTAATTTATTTTAATTGTAATAATTTTCATTATATATATGTCTTTTATAATTTTCATTTTATTATACTGTTATAAATATTGATTTTTAAGTATAGTAAGTTTCAAAAAACCAACCAATTTATGTATAATTTAGGTATAAATAGTTTGGATTTAATCTTGTTCTTTCATTCTTATGGTTCATCCAGTATGTATAAGGTTACTAAAACGAAGTTAATAATAGATTTAATTTTTTTGTAATTTTTTTTGTAATTTTTTGTAATTTCCTATAATTTTTTGTAATCTTTGTAATTTTTATATAATTCTAGTTTTCTATATATTTTATATAATCGTAAATATTATTGACATTGTTCATTTATATTTTATTATTTACTTATAGCTGATGATGCGCTTAGCTTTAGCGCGAAACGTTCTGAATATACTATGGCACTATCTTCGGTGTTTGTCTTCCTTTTCATCTATAAATTGAGGTTCCCTAGGAACAAATCAATCGCAGATATTTTAAGAACCAGATATAATGAAGACGTACTTCATCGTTATAGAAGATTGGAGTCCCTCTCAAAGAGATGTGCCAAAGCTGATGCAGACCTCGTTTTTCTTACCGTTTGTATTTCATACAATTATGTTCCTAATTTCATGAAATTTAAATTATACAGATCCTCCCTACAGAATTCTCCTCTCTACCGCAAATGGACTTCTAAACTTCTGGTCTCCGAACTCCAATACAAACAGAGGTTGAAGCTTAGACTGGAGGAACAGTTGGATAGAGCTCGTGCCGGTTTTCGTAACGATGTCTCTTGGTTGGATTTTGGTTATCTCCGGTACCTTGTGAATCGGAGGGTGAGTATCTTTAAGACGTCCACTTTACAAAGACAAACTATTAAACTGGAAAGGCTGGGCCTTATTAGTAACTTGAACATTAATCGCAGTTCCGTAATTACCAACTTCAGTTCCAGAGCCCTGACCATAGCTGAAACTAGAATCCTCTCCTTAGGACTAGATTTCCACCTTCCCCTTTTTAAGCTTGACTTTTTCCAATGCTTCCTTAAATTCGAGAAATTGTTTCTCCAACTCGCTGGCCTTCATAGTGTTCATGGCATGGATTGGACTGGAGATGTCAGGTATGTTCTCAAAAAAAATTCTTCTACTCATTTAACTCAAAGAAAATTTTCTCCCCTGTTTTTAGCTTTAAGGATCTCAATATTTTGAGAGACTTAGGAAAGGACAAATCCATCATCATTTGTCGCCCCGACAAGGGAAAAGGGGTAGTGCTTCTTAATAAAGCATCCTATCTTCATAAAATGAACAACATTTTGAACGATGTCTCAAAATTTAAACTGCTTACAGGTTGTATTTTTAAACATTTACTTAGAGTAGAAGATAAGATTAATAACTTTGTCAGGTCCCTAAAATCTGTCAACTCTAACTTTGACTCACTTCACGTATCTGGTAGCCAGCCAGGCTTACTGTATGGGCTTCCCAAAACCCACAAACCTGACGTCCCCCTCCGTCCTATCCTCTCAGCTCTTAACACCCCCACCTATAGTCTTTCGAAATTTCTTGTACCATTGATTGACCCCATTACCCACAACCAACATACCCTTCATAGTTCTTTTGAATTCGTGGATTATATTTCATCTCTTTCACTCCCTCAAGCCTTTATGGTGAGTTTTGATATTCAGTCCCTTTTTACTAACGTTCCTGTTGCCGAAACCCGTGAAATCATTTCCAATACTTTGTTTTCTAACCAAGAATTTATAGGAGGTCTCAATAAGAGACAATTTACAAAATTTATCAATTTAGCCACCTCAGATTCTATTTTTCTGTTTAATAACATCCTTTATCAACAGATTGATGGTGTGGCTATGGGTTCACCTCTGGGTCCCTCTTTCGCCAACGCCTTCCTCTGCTATCATGAACAGTCTTGGCTCGAAAAATGCCCCCCAGCCTTCAAACCCATTGTCTACAAAAGATATGTGGATGACTGTTTTTTAATTTTTCTACAAAGAACATGCCGACTTATTTTTAAATTTCCTTAATAAGCAACATAAAAATATCAAATTTTCCATGGAATGTGAAGTGGATGGATTCCTTCCGTTTCTTGATGTTGGCGTCTCTCGCACTAATGGTTCCTTTTCTACACAGATTTACCGCAAGCCGACCTCCACCCAATTAGGCACTCACTTCTTCAGCTTTCTTCCAGATAAGTTTAAATTGTCCGGCTTTACAGGCAGAATAAACCGGGCCTTTAAGGTATGTTCCTCCTGGATTTCTTTTCATTCAGAACTCCAATATTTAAGGAGCTTCGCTAATTTTAATCTTTTTCCTTCATACCTTGTTGATAAAATCATATTTAACTTCCTTGAGAACCATTTTAGACCACCTACTCCCACTTTTGATGTCCCTAAACAGAAAATTTACCTGAAGATTCCTTACACAGGTCGGTTCACCGACACCCTTATTAGAACCCTCAGACCTATATTAACGAGACACTTCCCATTTGCCACCTTTATTTTTATTCCTACTAATAACTTCAAAATTAGTAACTTTTTCAGGTCCAAAGATTTAATCCCTAAAGAGTTGCACTCCTCGATAGTCTACTTGTATAAGTGTGCTGGCTGTAATGCCCGCTATGTAGGTCAAACAGGCCTACAACTTTGCATCAGGATTGCCAAACACAAGGGTTTTTCTTTCCGTACCAATCTTCGTCTATCTACATATATGAATTTTCATCCATACGTAGCCATAGCCACGAAAAAGATCATCCCATCACTACCAACGACTTCTCGATTCTTGCCTCCATCACTGATACTCGCGACAGAAAAATCTTGGAGAGCCTCTACATTCATGAATTGGAGCCCGAACTCAACTC
>JABUQX010125995.1:12500-28763 GCA_015478945.1 Trachelipus rathkii
TAAGTGCTACCACAGCGATCTTCAAATTAAATCACATAGAAGACACCCACGAACGTGTTCGTTTGTTGGCTCCAATCTTGCCCACAAATTTGGTCTCCAAAATCACTTTTCCTCTTCAAAACAACGCTTATCGTCTGCTATTACAAAACATCGAAGAAGTTTACCTCCCCGCCTTAAGGAACAGGATCCGGGATGTCTTTAAACAAGGCATGAGACCCGATGAATTGCCCAGTGAATATCTCCATCGTGTCAAGGGGGTATTGGGGAATAAAAGCTTCGATGTGTTGGTAGAACACAACCCCAAATTTGCGATAGACCTCTTTTTAGAGCAGATGCCCCAAAACATTCAGATGTCAGTCTATTCATTAGCGGAAGAAAATGACCTTGTCAGGATGGTCAAAGTTTCGGACGATCTATATAAGAATTTTGTTCGAAAAGGAAGAAATTATCATCAACAAAACGAAGAACAGACTTGGGGCTCTGTGAATTCTGTACGTAACAGAACAGACTCCGCCTACCTTCTTCCCAGCGCGCGCAACACAGAGCGCAAACATGAAACTGAGAACCGCGGTGAAGGTCAAGTTGCCCACCAGCTGGCTGAGCTCACCAAAACAGTGAACGAGCTCGCTCACTCCTTTCAGCTGTTCGTTAAAAACCAAGCAGACACAGCTGAGAGATAAAATCGGTCACGCGATAAAAGTAGGTCGCGTTATTCAGAAACAGATACAAAGGGGTACAGTAAAGCCTTTAATAACGCGGTCAATCAATTATGCTTCTATCATGGTCGCTATCTCTTCAAAGCCTTCAAATGTGAAAGCCCTGAATGTCCTATGTATCCATTAATATATGGTAATAACCAGAAAAATGTCCCATCATCGTCGGAAAACTGCTAACAAGGCTGCGACCATTACCATCTAATAGCAGCCGTGAAAACCATACTCACCAATAGGAAGTGAGATTTAACGATACCCTCCAAGTGATAAGTGACCCTATTACAAACAGTGCTGTGAATTACTTGAAATAACTACTATAAAGTGCTTTGAGAAATAAAATAAAAATTATAATAATAATAACTCTATTAACCTTAAAAATGATAGTGATAAAAATACTACTACTACTACTACACTACTACACTACTTACCTACTTATACCTACTACTACTACTATAATTAATAATAATAATAATAATATATATAAATATAATAAATAATAATAAATATAATATAATAATATATAATATATATAAATATAATAAATAATAGATAATAATAATAATAATATATAATAATAATAATAATATAAGAATAATAATATATAATAATAATAATAAATAATATAATATAAAACCTTCGTCAGGAGCTGACTACTGCTGGAGGCTCCTGAACCGAAACATCGACACGACCCTGTGTCTACCAGCACTACCCAAACGGGAAATATAAATTCCATTAAAAATAACAATAAAAATGAAAAAAATGAACAAATAAATAAAAACTTTATCATTGAACCCTATTCAATTCACACAAATGTACAAGGAATGCATGATCCTTCTAGTTTAAAGAACTCTAAAAATTTAAATATGAAAAGTAGTAGTAGTCCACAAAACAAAAATATATCAACAAATAATGATATTACATTAAATAATACTGACCTCAATACAGGTCTCGAAACAAATGTCTCAAGCAATGTTGGTAATGTACCTAATAACCTTTTTATAGCCACTGTTAGTCCCTTGCATGTGGGATACGTCTTTTTTAACTCAAATTTATTAAATGGGGGGGGGTGTTATAGATAATACAAGGGAAGATGGAAGCAATGTAGCAAATATCCTGTCAGACCCAACTGATTTAAGTGCTGATGACGAGCGCTGCTTAAGCAGTAAGATAGTTACAGCCGCTGTTGAGGGAGACAGGAGGGTTTGCAAGATTGACAATTTGACCTTGTATATAGTCTATGACACATTAAATAAGATCGATTATTTGGTAGATTGCGGATCTGTCTTCAGCCTCTTATCATGCGCTGCTAATGACCATCAAAAAGCGCCGGTAGGCTATATGCTGGCTGCTAACAACTCAAAAATTGCAATCTATGGTATTAAAGATATTGAAGTCGATCTGGGATTGGGGCGTAGATATATTGTTACTTTTTATATCGCTAATGTAAGCACCAATATTTTAGGATTAGACTTTTTAAAAAATTTTGAGATGGGCATTAATTTTAAAGAAGATTTATTGTTAGATCAAATTACAAATAATACCATAAAATTGAGTAGAAATGTGAATTTTAATATTAATGTTGCTCCTATTTCTTCTTCTTCAAATCTCTCTCTCTCTCTCCTCCTCCTGTGCATGTGCCTTCTAGTTCTTTAAATTTTAATGAGTTATTATCGAAATATTCTGAGTTATTTGTAAACCCTTATCTCCCCGAAAACCACCACATCAAATTGAAACAAGAAAAAAGGTGGAATGAAATTTTTGAAAAATATAAAAATAAAAATAAGAGAATGAGCACAGCATCAATAGCTGAGGACGGTCAAATAACTACGGACGCAGAAGCCGCCTATATTCCAGAGAGAGTATTAATAGAACTAGCCAACAATTTTCCTTATAAAATAGATATAAAGGGACCGCCCATCTCCCTTAAGCCAAGAAGGGTCCCCCATAACTTTATGCTCAAACAAAAGCAGAACTAGACAACCTCGTAGCTACATTAGTCCTTCGCCGCAGCCATTCACCTTGGTCTTTTCCCATGAGTGTCCTCCAGAAAAGCGAAAATCGAGTCAGAATAATCTCCGATTTTAGAGAATTGAACAAAAGAGCTGAGATAGGAGTCTATGGACTTCCGCACCTGCAAGATGCAATATCAAACCTGCAGGGGAGTCGTCTTTTCACGAAACTTGACGTGACGCAGGCCTTTTACTCAGTGCCATTGGCCCCAGACTCACAAAAGTACTTTACCATCACTTCAAACGTCGGATCGTTCACCTACAGGAACCTTCCCATGGGTTATGTGTCATCCCCCTTTATCTTTCAATCTTACATTGATACAGTCCTGCAAGGCCTACCGAATACTCAGGCCTATATGGATGACGTTTTGATTCACACCAAGACCGAAGAAGAGCACAAAATCCTCCTGGAGAAGGTGTTGAAGAGGTTAAGTTATCTGCACATAAGTTTAAATCCCACAAAATGCCAAGTAGCCCAGAGCGAGATTAATTACTTGGGTTATACTGTAAATGAAAGCGGCATCAGACCTAATCATGATAAAATTGGGGATATTTTAAACACCCCAAAGCCCCGAACCATCAAAGAATTAAGATCTTTCCTCGGACGAGTGAGCTTCTACCGCAGCAGCGTTCCGTTATTTTCTGAAATAACTGCGCCCCTAAATCTATTTTTAAAAGGAAAACCTTACTCAAACCGCCGCGTCTGCTGGAATTCAACTGCAGATAAAGCTTTCAAAAATATTAAAAATGCTGTTGAAAATGCTTCTGTACTCACTTATCCCGGTACCTCTTCTAATTACAAAATTATCATACATACCACAAATGTATCTGCAGCTGCTGTTATTTTATCCGCTACTGGCACAGACCACCTTCCGATTGCCTTTTATAGTTCACTCTTGTCACCTACCGAAAGAAATTATGATGAATCAAATCGCCTATTAGTCTGCTTAACAAAAGTCTTCAAGAAGTACGGCTATCTCCTCACAAATAAAAATATTGATATAGAAACCAACTGCCGTGAACTCATCAACAAATATAAAAGAGCAAATGATGATAAAAACTTCAATATTCGTGAAATTAGAAGTCTAAATTTATTAACTAGTTACAAAGTTTCTTTCAAATTGATAACAAAAAAGAAAAATCCCTTAGAAGAATATTTATTAATAAATGATATAAATAATGATGATCCAAATAACGAAGAAAGTGAGACTACTGAAGCAGCAGAAATATCAAAAATCACATCTTCACATACGAACACTGTGATTGGTCCTCATTTCAGCAAACTAGCCAATGAGAGCGAAGTTCCCACACTCCACGTGGATTCTTGTTCAAATTTTACAACCACCTACAAATATGAAGAACTTTCTCCAAAACTCAAAGCTCGTTATCAGAGGGTAATAAAACAAAACCACTCTCGTGCTGCGGTTAACAGTCCAATGAAGGGTAAAAAGGTAGACCCTTTAAATACTCAGATTGTAAACAAAAGAAATTCCTTAAATAGTTCCCATGAGAAAAAAGGGACTTTAAAACCCAAAGGGTTGAGAATGAAAGAGAGAATAGAAATGGAAGAAAAAGAATTACTCAAAATGAGTGAAAAATCGCCAACTAAAAAGTTAGATGAAATAAATGATATACTTACTGAAAATACACGAATAAATTTAATTCAGCGATGTAATGAAGCTCATATTGACTTAATAAAACGCTTCAGAAAAGAAGTTGACTACGCTGCAATTAGTAAAGACCAGTTAGAAGATGAATACATTAATTCATTACTTAAAAATAAAGAGAAAAGTTCATTAATCATAAAGAAACAACCCTTTTGGTTCAAGAAGAATGAAGTCTCTCTCTTTGTTGATACCTCATTGAATTATGCCAGAGTCATTCTCCCTGAACAACATATAGACGATATTATACGAATGACTCACTTTCAAGGACACCTCGGGATTTCGCGCTGTCTTACCGCGATAAAAAGCGATTTCGTGTTTCGCAACATGCATAAGAGAGTGAAAGCACTTGTAAGAAGCTGTCCACAATGTCAAATCGGGAAGACAGGACGGAGCATAAACCCTATTTACGGAAAATATAAAGAAGTTTCCTACAAATTTCAGGATTTAAACTGTGACATATTGAAATTACCAGTGTGTAGAGGATACAAGTATTTATTAACCCTCATTGATAGGTACTCCCACTATGTGTGGGCCTTTCCCCTCAAGGATATCACCAAAGAAACCATCGTTAAAACATTAATAAATCAGCTAATTCCGATGTGTGGAGTTCCCAGCCATCTGATCACAGACCGAGGTGGAAATTTTACATCACATTTATTTGAAAGTGTCTGTAAACTGTTAGGAATAACACATATAACTACCGCGAGCTACGCTCCATTCTCGAACTCCAAGGTAGAGGTAACTCATAAGATGATTCTAACCAGTTTAAGAACCATGCTAGCTGAGCCAGGCATGGAGAGTCAAGGGTGGTTAGACGTTTTACCCTTCGTTTTATTCGCAATTCGGCTCGCCCCTATCTCAGAATCCGGCATCTGCCCCAGCAAATTGATGTTCGGGCAAGATATAAACATTCCTGACGGCTTGCTAGACCCTTCTCTCCCAGACGGACCAAAAACCTATGATAATTATATTGAAAAACTGGCAGGACTCATAGCAAAACCACTCTCCCAAAGAACTAACTTAAGAAACAAATGTGTTCGTCCCTCGTAATTTAAAAGATGCTCAATATTTGCTGGTGAAAAGTCAACAATACAACCGAGGGAAACTCTCACCCAGATTCCACGGACCTTATAGAGTCGTGAAGATCACTAATAATAACGCTCATATTGTGAAAGGAGATAAGGTGGTGGTAGAAAATTTAAGAAATGTCAAAATTTTCTATAATCTCGTTCCTGACCCACCAGAACGCAAGAAAAACGCGGAATAACAAAAGTAGAGAAAAGAAATGAGGAACCGAGGTAAAATAGCTCTTGAGGAAAATAAGAGTCTAAGACGTTGCTATGGTAATTAATACGAGAACAAAAGTGTTTATAAATGGTATTAAATATTCATATTGTAAGTTCTTTCACCTTCCACAAGTAGTATTTCACCTGTTCTTCCTCTTTCCTCAACTTTGTGTATTCAATCGAAAGAGGGTAAGAAAGTATCTCTGTGAAATCGAAAACAGGGGCCTCACCCCTGTTCTCCGAGGCAGAGATCCTTTGTTGCACTCGAGGGCCACCAGTCTAAGGTGAAATTACGATAGGGAATCCTTGTAAGACAATAGCATGCAGTGTCTTAGAGTGTATGCATCTCTGTAAGAGGCTATTGCAAGTCTCATGCATATCACTTTGCATAAATGGTGGTCTGCTTCATACTTACACAATGTACATTATTTGAAAGTCAAGTGTTGGCGCCTCTTTTCCTTCGCGGAGGAAAAGAGTGCCAAACAGACAAGGGTTATGATTGGTGCTTGGGTCCTGAAGGGACGCCACCTAATCACGCCCGGGAGTTGAGTAGTGAACCTCATACCGTGAGGATGCCCTACATAAATTGTTAGATTTAACCAAAGGCCGGCAGGTCTATTTAGGATAGGGAATTAGTGCATTATCTTATTAGTTAGTCTGTGTAATTCATAATAGTGCTAACGTTGATATATGCCCATCCATTACTTATCCATTGTTTAATGAAAATCATCCTTTGTATTGTTATCTAACTATCACAATAAACCAACTACGAGGAAAGTGCTCTAATTATCCCCCCCATGCTGCCGAAGATACTGCTCATATATATATATATGTATATATGTTGTTATATATATATTATATATATATATATATATATATATGTTATATTAAGGTTATAAATATATATATATTATTATATATATATATATATATATTATATATGTATATATATATATATATAAGATATATAAATATATATATATATAATATATATATATATATATATATATATATATATATATATATATATATATATATATATATATATATATATATATATATATATATATATATATATATATAGCTTGTGTTGTACTTTGGAATTGAGATATTATTAAATCTTTCAAACGTTTTTTTTCAGGATTTGTCTCGATATGCCATTAGTAATAAAATATACTATTCTAATCTCACATTCCACAATTATTCCTCATTACATACTGGCCTGCTCTATCCTTTTGAAATTTACAATTACAGGATTGTGAGCAATCATACATCATAGTTACTATGAGATATCATCTTCGTTTCTAAGCAATGACCCTCAGCCACTCCTATCACCGTCAAAGCTTATAAGTTTAGGAAACTTATGATGGCGAAGTTGATACGGCTTTGATTATGCTGTGGTCTCTGATACTCCGTTTTCTTTTTTATTAATATTTGCAATAGTAAGAAATATTCTATGGCATTTACTTTTCAAACTATATCTTATTTCCTATAACAATGGTTCAATTTTTTTAAGATGATAATTAACGTTTCCACACCCTTAGTTAAGTTTGCTTAAAATTTTTCCTCAACCAAACAATATATATATATATATATATATATATATATATATATATATATATATATATTATTATTGTTATATATATATATATATATATATATATATGTGTCTATATATTTAATATATATATATATATATATATATATAAATATATATATATATATATATATATATATATATATATATATATATATATATATATAGTTAGCAAAGAGTTATATATATATATTAGCGCTATATATTTATTAGTTATTATATTATATATATTATTATATATATATATTATTATATAAAAATAATTATATATACATACATATATTATAATTATTATTCTTATAAATAATATATATATTGTTACGTATATTATTATTATTATTTTTATGTCTATATATATACATATATTATATATTATTATTGCTAAGTTGTTGTTGTTGAGTTGTTAGTTATTATTGTTGTTATTATATATATATTATTACATATTGTTATATATACATATATTACGCATATTAAATATTAGAAAGAAGAAGGTTATTATATTATATTATACATATATATACATATATATTATTATTATAGTCCATATTATTAATAAACTACTCAGCAAATAGTTATTATTAGCAGCAGTATATATTATATATAGAGTTATATAGGAATAAGAATATATAAATATATAAATATATCTTTATTTCAATATATATATATATATATATATATATATATATATATATATATATATATATATATATATATATATATATATATATATATATATATATATATATATATATATATATATATATATATTGTGGTAGGTGGTAAAGAAACAAACCAACTAAAAAAGAATGAATGTGTATAATATTTGCGAATGATAAGGTGTATATATTGGTGAACGAAAGCTATCATTGGATTGTTAAAAGCAAAAAAAAGTGCCGTAAGATTTTTGAGATGTTAAACCGTGAAATATATTTCGGAAGATTTGTTGGGAGTGTCTTGTTGGGAACGACAACTTTGGTAAACGGTTTTAAGTATGTTTATATCAAGTCCCGTGTACGCGTGTACGCGTGTCGGCGTGGGACCTAGCAACTCTAGCTGAAGTATCAGTGTGGGATCCAGCAACTTCATCTAAAGTTTCGGTGGGGCTCAACTGCTCCAACCAAACGACGGTAGTGATCAAACGGTCGCAGTAATTGGTGTGGTGCTCGGAGAAGGACGAAGTTGGTTTCGTTAGCATGGACGGCTTTAGAAATAATTGGTGGACTTTCCGATCACTAGAGCATCGGAGCGCCCCTGGAGCGCCTGAGTATCAACGGAGCGCCGTCTGATAGTTATTAAGGGTGTAACTGGAGCACCGCATTAGCAATCTTTAAGTCTCAAGGGAGTATATTTGGAGTATTGGTGAAGTGGCTGCGTCCTGTCGGTGAAGGGTCAGTAAAGCTTTTGTGACACGATTTCTGAGAGTCCTGCAACATCTTGGGATTCACTGAAATCAGACAGCAGTGGTCGGAACTGACCTGGTGGACTTCTAAACTTGAGTAATCGTTCCGAGATCCTTTTGCGTTTAACCTTATACGTATTTGGATATTCATTTGTTTACATTTATTATTTGGGTGTCTGTAAATATTTAGTTAGTTAGTTAGGTAAAGGAGATATATATATATATTTATAAATTATATCTTATACTAAAACGTGTCACTCTTTCATTGGCCTCACACGACCCTTCAAGACGAATGTTAAGGTGAAAAATCAACACAGTATATTGGTGGTAGCACTCCTATACCAATATGTATAAAATTTGTTTCACTAAATAAAAAACATTTTTATTTATTCTTTTATATTTAGAGTGGTTTTAATTTCTTTCCAATATCATTTATTTTCATTTCTGTTACCCTCATACAGTTTCCTCTCATTCCTATTAGTACAGTTTTAGATCATTAATATCCTGTAGAGCAGGTGCCATAACTATTTTGTTTTCTTCTCTTCTCTTGATTGGTTCTTTACAGTTGTAAAGGTTGTTCAATACCTGCTGAGTGGGACTCGATGATATATATATATATATATATATATATATATATATATATATATATATATATATATATATATATATATATATATATATATATATATATATATATATATATATATATATATATATATATATATATATATATTGATGAAGGGAAGATACTGAATTATTAGGATACATAATCTTTTCATTTTATTTTATTTTAAAGTCACAGTCATCGGCCCTTATTTTGAAGTATATCTCATGTGTACCCTCCATTTATTCAAGAAAATGTGCTACGTTTTCACTAACTCTTTATAACTAATCATTATTACTTCAAGCCAAGAAGAGTAAATCGAAATATCTTAAACCATGCCAAGTCAAAATAGAGGATTTAGTCGGAGATTGTGAAAGAAAAAGCACACCAAATATTGGACAAGTTTAGTAGAGCTATAAATTAGAAGACAAAAAATAAAAAAAATTTGGTATGGATGGAAGATTTCTTGAGTCAAGAATTGAATGCAGTATATGCTATCCAGGGATGAAGCAGGTGAACTAAAATGAAGAGCTAAGAGCGGTACAGCGGAAAAGTGTTGGGTAGAAGGTTTGAGAGGGGAGGGGGTGACCTCTAAAGGAATACGGAAATTTAAGTATTCCTTTCATGGTGTCTTGGAGGGATGTTGGCGAAACATAGACAGAGTATTTTTAATCAACGATGAATATGGATCAGGAAAGGTATAATTAAGAGGAGTGGTGGGACCTAATATTTGTATCGATATCTTTTACTAGAAAATTCCATACAAGACATATCGACATTATTATTATTATTATTATTATTATTATTATTATTATTATTATTATTATTATTATTATTATTATTATTATTATTATTATTATTATTATTATTATTATTATTATTATTATTATTATTATTATTATTATTATTATTATTATTATTATTGTTATTATTATTATTATTATTATTATTATTATTATTATTATTATTATTATTATTATTATTATTATTATTATTATTATTATTATTATTATTATTATTATTGTTATTATTATTATTATTATTATTATTATTATTATTATTATTATTATTATTATTATTATTATTATTATTATTATTATTATTATTATTATTATTATTATTATTATTATTATTATAAACGGTAGTAATTGTAGCTGCAGCAATAATTGAAACAGCATCAGTTGTATGCAATTTATTTGCAATTTCAATAAAAAAAAAATTTTAAAATATAATATATCTAAAAATATATAAAAGAAACTGAACAACTCGTTAGGTTTGATATTATTATTATTATTATTATTATTATTATTATTATTATTATTATTATTATTATTATTATTATTATTATTATTATTATTATTATTATTATTATTATTATTATTATTATTATTATTATTATTATTATTATTATTATTATTATTATTATTATTATTTTTATTATTATTATTATTCTTATTATTTTTATTATTATTATTATTATTATTATTATTATTATTATTATTATTATTATTATTATTATTATATTATTATTATTATTATTATTATTATTATTATTATTATTATTATTATTATTATTATTATTATTATTATTAATATTATTATTATTATTATTATTATTTGAAGCGTCTTTTTTTGGGGACGTGGATGGCCTAGTGTTTAGAGCATCCGGTTGTTGTTAACTCAGCAACGCGGAGTCCAACGTTCGAATCCCGCTGACGAAGAGTAAAATCTTCTGTGACTCATTCATTTATTATTGAGTGGACGCCATCGAGAGCGGAAGCGTTATCCTTTCTCTCCTGTGTTGTTCGATTTAAAACAATGTGCTAAGTGCTAATCTATGTGCCCCAACAATTATTATTATAAGTGTATTTAATTAAAATCAAATAGTGCCACTTAAAAGATTTGAAATACCATTTAGAGACAAATATTCAAAAATTAGCCACTATCATATTTACAAGTTATCCAAAATGGCTAACACTAGAAATAGCGACTATGGTGCCAATGCCAGCAGCAGCAATGTCAACAATGAAGTCAAAAATAACAATGGCAATAACCCCTGCAATACTAGCACTAATAACAACAACAAAAGAAACGTTAATACTAGAATTAAAACAAACTCTAATGCTATTAATAACTTCAATGGAAACAAAAACAAAAACAATAATGGAAACCAAAAGAGAAATAAAAATAATCATATAATTGGCAACTCCGAAACAGAGGAAGACCAGACAAACCTTTCCCTCCAAAATTTAACTTTATCAGAATCTCAAGAAAACGCAATCCTTAATTTGTCCGACTCTCCAATATCCCTCACACTTCCCTCCCCATTCCCCAATAGGCAAATAGATTCTCCCGATTATTCTGACTTGCTAGCAACCATAAACGATCTAAAAAGTGAAGTGACTTCAATCAAAATTGCTTTTCAGGAATTTAAAGAGTTTAATAAACAAAAAGATAATGATAAAGATAAAGAAATCGCAGAATTGAAACGTAAATTGAACAAATTAGAATCCGAAAGCAAAGATGCGTCAAATCCTGTCTCACAAATACCAGATTTATCTGAAATGCAAGCTCCAGTACAAATACCAGATTTATCTGAAATGCAAGCTGCAGTACAAAACATTGAACAAATTCAAGAACACCTCCAGCAAGAGAATATTAAAAATGTCTTGGTTTTAAGTGGCAGTGAAATACCTGCCGGAAGTGAGAATGAGAATTGTAAATTAACTGTAATCAACACTATCGAACGAAAATTAAACATAAAAATACAACCCTCTGAAATTTCTGATGCCTACAGACTTGGGGCCAAGCGTGCCAATGACGTCACAGACAAACGGTCATTGAGATTTAAAATCAACGTTGGTAACTTAAAATCAAATATCTTCAAAGCTTGTGTTCAATTAAAACCAAAAAACACCTTTGTGAATGAATTTTTAACTCCGCTAAAGAAGAAATTATTATTTAAAGCTCTAACAATAAAGAAGGATCATCCTCAGTTTTTGAAAACTTGTTATATAAAAAATGGAAACCTATTTATTAAACAAAACTCGCTGAGCGAAACATTAAAAATTAAAGACGAAACGGAATTGGACAATTATATAACAAACTGTAATGTTTCTCCATCTGGTTAAAAAATGTTATAAGTAGGGTCGTGAGTTTATTTATAAAAAATTATAACAGTCGCAATTATTATTATTCGAAGTATAATTATTATTATTATTATTATTATTATTATTATTATTATTATTATTATTATTATTATTATTATTATTATTATTATTATTATTATTATTATTATTATTATTATTATTATTATTATTATTATTATTATTATTATTATATTATTATTATTATTATTATTATTATTATTATTATTATTATTATTTTTATTATTATTATTATTATTATTATTATTATTATTATTATTATTATTATTATTATTATTATTATTATTATTATTATTATTATTTTTATTATCATTATTATTATTATTAAGGATTGCGCTCTCGCTCTCTCTCTCTCTCACAAACACACACACACACGCACTAACTCCCTCTCTCTCTCTCTCTCTCTCTCTCTCTCTCTCTCTCTCACACACACACACACACTCCTAAATCTCTCTCTCTCACTCTCTCACTCACTGCACTCCCTCTCCTTCTCTTTCTCTCTCTCTCTCTCTCTCACTCTCTCTCTCTCTCTCTCACACTCCCGCTCTCTCTCACTCTCTCTCACACACACTCTCTCTCCTCACTCTCTCTCTCTCCCTCCCTCCCTCTCACACTAACTCCTCTCTCTCACACTCCCTTTCTCTCACACTCCCTCTCCTCTCTCTCTCTCACTTTCTCTCTTTCTCTCTCTTTTACACACACACTTCCTCTCTCTCACTCTCTCTTACGCTCTCTCTCTCTCTCTCACTCTCTCGCTCTCTCTCTCACACACACACTTACACTACCTCTCTCTCTCTCTCTCTCTCTCTCTCTCTCTCCTCTCTCTCTCTCTTTCTCACTCCCTCTCTCTCACTCTCTCACACACTTCCACTCTCTCTCTCACTCTCTCACACACACACACTCCCTCTCTCTTACTCTTTCTCTCTCTATCTCTCTCTCACTCTCTCGCTCTACCTCTCTCTCCCACTCTACCTCTCTCTCTCTCTCTCACTCACTCTCTTTCTCTTTATCTCACACCAACACTTTCTCTCTCTCTCTCTCTCTCTCTCTCTCTCTCTCTCTCTCTCTCTCTCTCTCTCTCTCTCTCTCTCTCTCTCTCTCTCTCTCTCTCTCTCTCTCTCTCTCTCTCTCTCTCACCTTCTCGTACTTTATCTATCTCTCTTTCTCTCTCCCTCTCTCACACTCTCTCTCACTCTCTCTCACTCACTCTCTCTTTCTCTTTCTCTCTCTCTCTCTCACACACACACACACACACACTATCTATCTATCTATCTATCTATCTATCTATCTATCTATCTATCTATCTATCTATCTATCTATCTATCTATCTATCTATCTATCTATCTATTGTTAATATCATTAAAATAAGTGACATTAATTATAATGATTCCTACAAAGCTTAAATTCTCACAATTGACCCATATGACACCAAATTATTATCCTCGATCAAAATTGTTTAAATCTTTAGTTATACCACGGCACTAGGATATTGAATTATCACCTTGGGGCTCATTTATCTGTTATCTTTGTTACATATAATTTGCCCACAATTGTCTATTAATTAAATCGACACTATAAAGTTTATAAATACTCTAACTTTATCATTTTTAGGATTTTTTTATTTTTTGTAATTATTATTATTATTATTATTATTATTATTATTATTATTATTATTATTATTATTATTATTATTATTATTATTATTATTATTATTATTATTATTATTATTATTATTATTATTATTATTATTATTATTATTATTATTATTATTATTATTATTATTAGTAGTGGTAGTGGTAGTGGTAGTAGTAGTAGTAGTGGTAGTAGTAGTATTATTGTTACGGATATACAATGTTCACGGAAAGCCACTCTGATGTTTCACTCTCAAACATAATTCCAGTAGCCTCTGAATATATCTATCCAGACATATTGAAACATCAAAAGACACCTGAACTGAGCCACTTCTCTCTTCTCCACCACAACATCAGAAGCCTTAAACAACATCACAACACTTTTCTGGACTATCTAAGTTACCAAAATATCATAATTGACTGCATAGTACTAACCGAAACATTTCTGAATGAACATAACAACGGGTTATATCCGATCCCAGGATATACTGAAACACATGCATTTCGATCTAACAAACGGGGTGGAGGAGTTTCAATTTACTTAAAAAATGGCATTTATACATCCCATGAAGTAATAATTTCAACTGTCAACTCACACATAGAGGCACTAGCAACTAGCGTACAAATAAAATCGAATAAAATAATTGTAATGGGAGTCTATAGACCCCCAAATTCATCTAAAACAGAGTTCATAAATGCCCTTAAGAACATTATCAAAACACACTTTCTTAACTCTAAAGTAATAATTGCGGGTGATTTCAACATTGATCTCTCCAACGAGAACATTACAAATCAGGCAAACTCTCTCTCAAACTTAATGTTATCAAACGGTTTCGTCAATTACATAACGCTACCTACACGTCCAAACAACGTCGAAAATAGATCTCCGTCCTTAATAGATCATATCTGGGGGAACCTAAACTGGAACGTTAAAACCTTCGTAATTAAAAGTGATATGTCCGATCACTTTCCATGTCATGCTCAAATTTTGATATTAATAAAACTCAAAATTTCACCACCATAAAATACAGGCTAGATGGTGAACATCAAAGGCTGAAATACATAAACAAAATGAATGAAATAGACTTTTCATTCACATACAGCGAGAACATTGGCATCGACGAAAAATTCAACTCTTTCGTAAACATACTAAATAAATGCTACGACGAATCATTCCCTATTAAAACGAAAAAACTTGGTGCTAAAAGAATTCAAAACCCATGGCTAACACCAGCTTTACTAAACTCTATCAACCAAAAACATAAACTCTACCGAAACTTTAAAAACAAAATTATACCATTCCAAGTATATAACACATATGATAAACAATTAAAGGCAGTTCTTAAGAAAGCAAAGAGAAAACACTACTCTAACAAATTCCAGGATTGCAACAAAGACTCGAAGGCCACTTGGGGTTTAATCAATAAATTAATCAACAATAACAAAAAAAACTCACAATGTATAAAAGAACTGAATTTAAACAATCAGTTAACAACCGACCAAAATAAGATCGCAGACGGACTAAATGAATACTTCGTAAACGTCGGTAAGCAAATCTTGAGAGACAAGCCCCCTAGTCAAACATCATATGAAACTTTTCTCCCAGACTACGAGTCTCATTTTTCCTTTATTCCCATCACTGTTCCGGAGGTAAAAAAATCGCTGGATTAAAAAACAAAAAATGTGATGTTCATTCTATCCCCAATCACATCCTCAAACTCGCTACCGACATAATAGCCAGCCCTTTAAAACACTTGTTCAATGAATCATTTTTAACAGGAATTTTCCCAAATATATTCAAGACAGCAAAAGTGATCCCTATACCTAAAAAAGGAGACCTTTGCCTAGCAAAAAATTATAGACCAATAGCTATCACAAACACGATTAGTAAAATATTTGAGAAATTAGTTTTCAATCAGTTAACAGAATATTTTATATCAAACAATATTCTTAATGATTCACAATTTGGATTTAGAAAAGGACGTTCAACTGCTGATGCCCTCATTTGCTTAACTGAAAAACTGTACAGAAATATAGAAAATAAAGACTCCTCCCTGCTATTATTATTAGATTTCACAAAAGCTTTTGACATGATTGATCATGACATACTATTAAGTAAAATGAACAAAATGGGCTTTGAAGGGACAAACTTACAATGGTTTAAAAGCTACTTAAAGGAAAGATCTCAAT
>JABUQX010125996.1:0-22270 GCA_015478945.1 Trachelipus rathkii
TGCTGTGTGATGTCGTGTAAGTGGTGTGTGTGTGTTTGTGTGTACGTGTGTGTGTGTGTGTCTGTGTAGTGTGTGAGAAAGTGGATTTGACTAATAGGGCGTTAGAAGTGGTGATTTACTGGCCCTGCTCGCATCTGAATCAATTGACAGTATGGTGGTTAACTCGCACGATTTTGTACCTTTTCAAAGGATAATAAGAAAAAAGAATTAAAACGTATTTTCGGTTATGAAATAAATAAATCAAGATATATATAATGTAGATATTAAATACAAATTTTTATTGGGGTACGGAGGTGAGAATATAAAAAACAAATTACTTACTCTCTAGAGAAAACGTAAAAGTAATTCAAATGGGATTGAGCGAGTACTTCGACGGCCTGATGGTAAGATCAATATAAATTAAGACTAGCAAATAAGACGCATTTGGATTGATCAGGTTCATGCGTTCGATTTTTTTAATGCTACTTTTCAATCAATAATCATCTACATCGAGGCTCCCATTAAGCCGTATCTTCGGTCCATTGTAGTCTTTAGCCAAGGCTTTAACTTTCACACGAGTGTGACCAGACCTTCTCATGGTAACATTGCTTGTTAGACACGGTTGCAATTCAATTAACTTAGGCCAGGTGTTTGATTTGGATGAAAAGAGGGTCGGCTTCTTTACATGACATTCAGATCAAGTTCCAAGTCTGTTAGAACTAATCTGATTATCCATTCTTTTATTCCAGTCCACGAAGAGATGAGTCTTCGGTATGAAACTTTTGTGGATATCAAAACATAAAAACTCGAAAAAGCAGTTTTACACTTCTCACGCAACCTGCTCTGAGAGCACCTAACATGATAAAAACTCAGGAATGCACAATAAAAGAATCGAAATTCTGCACAATGTTTTTTTGAAAATTAGTCCTTAAACGAGGATGGAAAGCTGCAGTCAGATCAAGGCACACAGACAGAATGCTCCAATACCCAGCAGAAGTCTTATAGCAGGATGATTTAGCCTTAGTATGTTGTTGTCATGTGTACCTTATATCAAGTCGTACAGCAATCCTAAATTTTAATTATGGTTTTAGTGACACAGTACTACTTAGACTCATGCATAAAACATCTAGCGGCTAGATAAAGAGCAGTTCCAGCGAATATTTGATCAGCAGATATTTGCAGTGATCCTTGACAAGTTTCAAAACTTTCTTGGACATATCAAGGCACGCATAGATCAGTACTTATTTGTTTGAATAATCTTGCGTTGTTCAACTAAAGCAAAAATATTTTTCTAATTACGGAAGACGGTATAATGAATTGGGTCTTGGATGACCGAACACATATAACTAAGAAAGTGGGAATCTATGTTTGATTGGTGCCTTTCATTGACCATTTACCTAACTACTTCAGCGATCATTTTTTCTATTCGATATAGGCAAGAATAAGCAATCGGTATGATATTTTTGAGATTCAACGCGGTTGCCAAAAGTTAGGCAAGTTGCGAAATATCATACTTTCTATCCAATAGGGAGGAGGACTCTGAAAAAGCTTTTGTCTTTAATTTGGCACATAGTATTCTCGAAAATTCCGAATGTTTCACGTCAATTAATGAGCCAATATAAGCCGAGGCATACACAGTGAAAATACATTCCTTTTTATAATTGATTCCCGCACGTTTCGTTGAATTCCATGTTCAGTTCTTAGCCATTGCTAATTTTGGCAGTACGCAGCCGTCGTATCCCTACCAAGCATAGTACTAGAGAATACAAACCTTTTATCTAATAACAAATCCAATCGTTTTGGCCAAAGGGATTTACTATCCATCTCTTCAAGAAACTTTTCAAACCCAACAGATTCTCCTCGAACAGTCAATTGGGGAAAGATCGAAAAACACTCTAATCCTAATAGTAAGATCAATCTGCAAATCTAAATTCATGACCAATATACAACGGAGTAAGACAAGCAATTTTCTTTAGCATCCGCGACAATCCAATGTTATTTATGATATTCCGAACAATCTGTAAGATTCATTCTTGATCCTCGGAGACAGTCAGACGAGACATTCTGTCTGTCCTTGAATATGGTCTTTCAATTCCACACCACCACCACTTTCTATATAGAAGTTTTTCAATACAACGTTCTTCAACGAACACTCTCATAGCAGGACTTACCTCTTAAAGGTAGGATCAGGGTGGTCGAAAGAAAATTCATGGTTTTCTGAAATCTGCTGATATATTTCTTCTTACTTTCTGCAATTGTGTCTTGCAATGTGATGCCACTGCAGCTGATATCAAAGGTATACCTTCCGTGATGGATTAAGCAGCTTTAGGCAGCCCGGCCAAATTCGTTCATCGACGCACACCAATTAGACGTTCATAGCGAGATAACCGCCAGAAGAGCTACTGTAAAAAAGCACACAGACTAGTTTTGACTTCCAAGCCAATAATGAAAAACCGAAACATCATTAAAAACTCTATTTAGAAAAAAATTGAAGTTATCAAAATACGTCAAGAATTAATATTTAACTACTATAAATCTACCATTGAGTATCTGTTTCAGTTTTTGACAACTAAACCATTAAAAAATGTCAGTCATGGCATTCACATATAAGAGTTCAATTTTTTTCGCCAATTTAGTGGGGCAAGGTGCCCCTGTTTCCGTGTATACGCCATTTAGATATATATAAATCATATATATAATATAGATATATATAGATATATTATTACTAATATAACTGAAAGTATATATATATATCTATATATATATAATCATAAATAATATTTACTATATATAGTATATATGACTATAATTATATATATTATCTAGTTAATATTATATATATACTATATATAATATATATATAATGAATACAAGACTAATAATATTTAGTACATATATATAAAATATCAAGATAAAACTAATATATATATATAGTGGGGTGGTGTGAATAGGGAAATGTTTTGAAATGTAGTGGTCTGTATTGTAGTGATGTCGTAATGTGTGTGTGTGTGTGTGTGAGTGTGTAGTTGTGTGTCTTGTGTGTGTGTGTAGTAGTGTTGTGTGTGGTGTTCGTGTTGAATTGGGATATTGTCAGTTGTTAAAACTTGATATGAATCTACCTCTACCGGCTAAATTATTTGTTTTGTCGCCAATAAATTTCGTTTTGTGCTACTGGCTGTAGCCACACAAACGAACTGCATTTCTGCTGATTCTCATTTAAGTCCCCATTTTAACTAACAGAGAAACCCACCCAAGGTTAGTCATATTAAAGGTTAACAGTTAAAGTTCTCAATTATCACTCTTCTCTATAGTCTATAAAACCATATTAATAACCGTAACTGTTAAGGCAGTAAAACGCGAAGCCTTAACACCTATATTAATCGGACGATGCAGTCAAACCCAACCTAACTTATGATCGACGATGCAGTAATATTCGACGATACTGAATCAACTATTGCAGCTTTCTTTTGGTTTGATACTGAATCAACTATTGTAACTTTCTTTTGATTTGATACCGAATCAACTATCGCATGCAAGAGAAATTCTATTATCAACGTCGACGTGTTTCATAACATCAACGCCTTCATCAGCTCTTAGATTCCCATGTGTCGATATAGTATCACAATTACATTCTTTATGTTGTAATCTGTAATCACAATAGGAACAACAAAAAAATTATCTGGTCACCATGAAACTATATAGAGACCGCACGTGCAGTGGAAAAATTTCCGATGATTCCAAAATAACTATAAATCTGTTACTGATAGGTGATGGCCGTTCTCTCTCTCTCTCTCCTCTCTCTCTCTCTCTCGTCTTTCTACTCTCTATATATATATATATAATAATCAATAATTATTATAATATATATACTATATATAACTACATATATAGAGAATATATATTAGCTAACCAAATAATATAACCCTAATACATATAATATCTTAATATGATATATAGTTATGATATGATATAGATGGACATAGATGTAAAGATCAACTGACCAGCGTTTGAACGTCTGTATAATAACCGACTAACAAGCACGCCTTTGAAAAACACCCTTCAAAACCGAACTTCAAAAGAACACGCGTATTGACGACGCCGGCTACGAAACTGATTTCAGTTTTGTTGGTCGTCAGAGTTACATCGTACTTATCAATATAAAAATATCTATAAGAGCGCACTTACGAGCTTAAACTACAATTTGTGTACATAGGGGCAGCTGTTATAGTTACGGGAGGTGTGTGCTTAGGCGCTAAGAGTTTATGCTAATGATATAATATCGGAGGGCAGGGCATTGACCAGAAGCGATCTCTTATACTTGAATTCTAACCTGTAGTATTGAAAGATTTCAAGTGTGGAGAACAGTTAGCACTTTTATTTGGAAGTCAGCGATAAATGCGTTTTCTTTTTGGTTTCGGTTTATTTTTTTATTTTTTTTCTTTTTTTTTTTTTTTCTGGCCTTTAAAAATTAGAGGGACTAATTGGAAATACATAATTAAAAAAAAAATTCAGCAGTATTTCGTCTTAAAATTTCGTCTTAGTCTATTAGTTTACATTCTATCATTCACGGGAATTTATAGTGAAAACTACCAAGAGGGCGAAGAAGGATGAATTAGCGGTGTGAGGCGCAGTCCTGCCAGTCCCTTTAACCGCTAATTAAGAGCATCTAAATTTGCTCATTCCTTTATTTTTAAAACGTTATCGGACAAGTTAAATTACCACATAATTTAGTTCAGATTACTTAAAGTCCCATTACGATAAAAAAAAACGTATTTAAAATATCCTTATGTTGGTGATGAGACTTCTACAAGTATAAAATGTCACAAACTCAGTTAGTTGATGCAGCAGAGTTCCAAGCGCTTCTTAAAAAGCAAATTCGTTCCAATCCAAGTTCCGAAATTACCTGCAGAACTCATATCTGCGACCAAACGGTTTAGATATCTTCGAATATTGGGAGAGCATCATTAGAAAGGCGCAGCACCACCAGCATGAGGAATGAGTGAAATAATCATCAGACATTATAGATCCTAAGAGCAGAAGCCAATACGGCAGTTAAAGAATTACAGGAGCAATTTAAAGTTTGAGTGAAGACTGATTCAAGGGCCTAGCTCCGTCACGCAGCTATATTGCCGCCGCATTATAGTGATCAATTTTTGATCGGCGCTGCTTCATGCAAACAAGCACAGTATTAATAAACACTTATTTTTACGCATGCTTACTCCGTGGACAAGACTGCTTGCGGAACTGAAGGAATGCCGGACGAGCAGCCAGCAGCCCATTCAATGCAAACATTTGACCGAGCCTAAATGTGACTGTCACAGTCTTAATAGATTGAAATGGACGACAAAGAAAACAAGCAGATTGATAATGGAATGAGAATATTGGCATTATTAAAATATATTAATCTCTATTGAGTAGAGATTTACACTATTTATTACAAACAATGTGAAAATCATATTCAAAGATATTTATCATATAAGAAGAGAGAGAGGAGCTTAATTAAAATTATAATATAGAGAAATATTTTAGTTTAGATTACACGACTTAAGCAATTGAATTTTAACTTTAAGAACTCAATATTTAATAATCCTTCCTTTAATAAAAATGTAAACCCCATCTATCTTGTGTCTAAACAATTTTTACTGTATTTCAAAAAAAGGTTCAAATTCTGAATATAGAAACTATTAATGAGACTTCCCAACAAATTACATAATGCGAGTGCTGCTAGGCCCTCCCTATATTATTATATAAATAGTAATCATCATTTCTAGTAATATAGTAATATAAATATATATAGTATCAATAGTATAATTATAATAATAATAATACCTATATTATATCTATATAATATATATATTATATTATATATTTATATATACATATTACCATTAAAAAAAAAAACCAACAGAAGAAACAATAAAAGGAGAAACACGGCCAATAAAAAACCGGACGCACAAAAAATATGTATATAATATATAATTATATATAATTATATTATATATCATTTATTTATATAATTATATATATATATAATATTAATATATGTACCTCGGGGGAAATTTCTTGCGAAATCACATAGGTAAATAAACTTGGGACACAAATATATAGAAACATAAGTTGATTCAGAAAAATCAGAAATAATAGGGAATTTATAAAAATTATAATATAAAAAGAATATAAATGGAAAAGTATAATTGCCAGCACGGAACCCACAACAGCGAGAACCGCAAAAAAACCATTATAGATTATATAAATATATATATAAACTTGAAATGAACGGATGAGACTGATTATTTGGTCAGATGCTGTTCCCTCCCCGCACACGAAACATATATCCACAGCCTAGGTATATATAATAATATATATATATATAGTTATACGTATATATTATATATATTAGATTAATATATATTAATATATATATTATGATATACTTATATATATCTTGTATATAATAAAACTTCAGGGCGATGCCTGACTCGTCGCTACTCGTGACTCAGCACAGTCTAGCAATCTATCGAAACGATCTATTTGTGCAAATTTCATAATGTTACAGATAAAATTCTTATTTTTTGCGAAGATTGGTCAAAAAAATTGAAATTTTATAAATAAATATAAAAAGTATGCAAAATTAAACGAAAAAGCGGAAAGAATAGCGCTATCAAATATGCTCTTCAAACATTAAAAACAATAGACTAATACCCGTGCCCAAAGGATAAAGAGCGGGATATCGGTATTCTGTGAATTATAATATTATCATTTTATAAATACACTGTTAAGCGTATGTTTACTATAATATTAATAATATTTTTATAACAAAGTTTTTTTTTAAAATCATAAATAATTAAAATATTATAAATTACTTTAAAACAATAGAATGAAAAAAATGAATTTTTTATATAACGTGAAGTCTAATAGAACTCTTTACAAGAAAGTATTTTTAAATAGGGACTCGTATACAATATATATACTAATAATATATATATAGTATATAATTATAATACATTATAATATATATATATATAAATTATATATATATAACTAGATATATATATAGCTATATATTAAATAATAAGATTAAAATGTTTGTATTTGTAATTGTATATATTAATATAGTACTAGTAAATTCAATCACTTTAATAATTATATATATATATATATATATATAATGATATTATATAATATAATAAATTATATTATATAATAATATATAGAGAGAAGAGACAGACAGAGGAAATACCACAAACAAAAACCGATACGCAAAACAAGAACCAACGACCAGACCAAAAAGAGAAAACAAAAGACGGGCACGGTAAGTAAAGTACAGACGTCGCAACATATATAATATATATATCATTATATATGAATACTACTATATATATATATAATTCACATATATATATTATATATATATATATTATATTATATTATTTATACATTATATTACTATATTATATTGTTATCTCCTAGAACTGGCAATGCTGATCCAATTTTAGTGCGGAATGTAAAAAAAAAAAAAAAAAAAAAAAAAAAAAAAAAAATATAATAATATATACTAATATATATATATATATATTATATTTATATAATATATATATATATATATATATATATAGTATATACATATATAATACTATATATACTATATAACTATAAAAGAAAGCAAAGGAATACTATTTGGAATCCTGGTAAAATTTAGGATAGAAATGCTAAAAAAAAAAAAAAAAAAAAAAAAACTTGTTGGTTAAAAAATGAAATATGATTAGAGAGCCTATTAGAGACCTTTTATTGGTTTACTTAAAATAAATGGGCTTTCTATTTAATTTTGTTTTGTTTTTTAATAAAGGAAAGTAAGGGTATACGCACCGATGGCAGGAGTCGGGGTCTCTCGAGACCTACCGGGGGAACTACGCGGAGGACTAATCCCTTCCTCCGGAGAGGGTTCTCCAGAACCCGCTCGTTTGGTATTGGTAATGTCGCAGGTGGGGTCCTGGCCCTCTACGGGGTATGAAACTCCCCCTTGTTCCCCGTCGCCTCGAGCCACCTAAAAGATTCTTATACTTAAAATAATTATATATTTATTAATATATACTATATATAATTATATATATAATAATATATATATTATAATAATTAAATTAGATTATATATTATATATTTATATATAATATTAGTATATATATATATTATATATCATATATATATATATAATTATATATATATATAATATTATATATTATATATATTATATATAATATTATTAAATATAATATATATTAGATATATATATATATAGTATATATATAATATAGATATAATATTAATACTCATATATATTATAGCATACTAGTATATATATATAATATTATAAATAGTATATATATATATTTATATATATATATATATATATATATATATTAATTTAATATTATATATATATATATATACTATATATATAATAGTATATAGTATGATATATATATACACTATGTCCACCATCCCACCCAAAAAATAGCCAATTTGTTTATTTTTTTTTTACATATTCTAACCAAAATTTTACAAGGATTCAAAAATGTTTTCCTTTTCCTGTAGCTTTTGTAGTTTTCGATATATGATTTTTTTTTTTTTTTTTGTTTTTTTTTTTATTACGTTTCTCGTAAAATTTGCCAGTTCACAATGATTCTTTTCGTGGTAGCGTGTGTAGTTTTAGAGATATGATTGGCTCTTCTAGAGGTGCGCCTATAAGTTAAGCAATTGCTAGCTGCGATTTGTAGCTAAAATCTGGCAAAAAATCAGAAATTTTCCTCGGAGAGAATCTAATACAATAGAATTTTTGATAGTTTTTAACATTTTTCAGCGTTTTTACCATATTTGTCGCTAAATTTGGCAACCTAATTTTCCTTTTTAGCTATTATTTTTGTTACTTTTTAGCATTTTTTGATACATTTTTAAAATTTTTGTTCACGTTTTGTCCTAATACGAGAATGTCAGGAGGTGATCTTGGTCAAGATCCCCCACCGTAGGGGCAAAGTTCTAGTTCTAAGTCTGCAGACCTTCTTTTGGAGGCTCTGGAGCTTCTGAACGTCGGAAATTTCCATCATATCGTTAGATTTTGACGTTTGAGACTCATGTATATGGTTTCCAAGTCGGTAGACCCGATTTTAAGGGTCTGAAAGACCGATTTGGAAGTTTTTGAGCCGAACTTCAGAGAACTTCCCCAAAAAGGATTTTTGGTCCTTAGGAATGTTTTTAAATGATCGGGGAAACATTTGAGGATACCAATGATTTATCGTATCGTTTTTCTCCAAATCGACTATTTAAATTGTCTTTTAAGTGCTTGGTTGAACCTATTATCAATGAAACAAATCGAAAGAAATCAGTTATATTATTTTAAAATTCAAATCGATATATCGTTGTAGTAGTAGAACTTGCATGATAATTATGTTTATATATAATATATTATACTATTTATATATTATTATATTATGTATTATATTATTATATACTATAAATATTTATATATATATAATATAGATTATATATATATATAATAATATTTTTATATAATATATATATATATACTATATATTATATATATATATATAATATTATATATAATATTATATACTATCATATATATTATATTATTATATATAAGATATATAAGGGATATTTTTCAATTGTCATGCATGTAACTAAAAACATATAACAGCTACAGGAAAATAATAACATTCTGATGTCAGCAAGCTAATTTCATCGATGAGACTTCAAAATAAAATTTATTTTTTCTAAGTATTTATTAATACGACCTTAACTGATTAGTATATCTTAGGTTGGCAGGTCACCTCTATCAATCTTCCATGTCTGCAGTAGTACAAGAGCAGATCATACTGATATTGTTATTTTGTTATTATTATTGATCCATAATATTAATTTTCCTTTTTATTTCCTTTCTAGGGGTTCGAGCCGACGAGGACAGAGGGGGGGACGAAGTCTCCACCCGTCGTCCCCCGGTACAGTAGCGAGAAACCTCGATTGTTCCATCTTTTATTTTTAAAAATCCTACTATTGGCACATTGAATTCCCCGAAGCTCTAGAGCTCCTTCGTTCTTATCAAAAATGATCATTACATAAGATTTCCACATTTTAACACATTGGTAAATTTTCAAAGTTATTATTTTTTTTTTATTTCAATGGGTAAAAATGTCTCTGATTAATAAAAATTTTATTTATTTTCCTGTAACGTTATAATTTTTTTATATGCATGTTTGCTTCGGCGAGGCTGCCGATATTATATTACTTATATATATATTTATCTATATATATATATATGGGGTGGGGGTAGATATATATATATATATATATATATTATATATATAATATATTATATATATATATACTATATATATATACCGGAGAAGGAAAATAAGACTTTTAACTGTTAAGTCGTTTATCATTCTTGTGGAACTTGAAATGGTTCATAGAGATAATTGCCTCATTTGAAATTGATATAAATAAACTAATAGAAATAAATAATATAAATAATAAATAGATAATAAAGGAGGGTAATGAGTGGGGTTGCGCTATGTTCTCCTCCCAACTTTGAACCCTGACTTCTTCCTGTAATCGAGGTTTTCGGCCGCTACACTAATGTTGATAGGCTGAGCCCCACTTGGAATCGGTCGGTAGAGGAATGATTTAAGATACTAGATTAGAATTTAGAATTTAAATTACGGCTTGATGTAGGTGCCGACAAAGAGCCGGAGCCGTAGCAGAAGGAGCTGGAGCTGGAGCCGGAGTGGAGTCGGATTCGAGATCCTTAGTTGAAGTCAGCTACAAACACATAATGGGGTCAAATACGGTGTCCATATAATCATGTTTATTAGCATCGTAGTACTGGTTATGAGGGTTTTCAAGTTACCTAAGGATTATGGGACCTCCGGAAAGGGGTTTCAAAAAGAAGATACAAGAATGCATAGAGAAGAAACAGGGAGGAGATGAGGAGAGGATGAAAGATCATTAAGAGGAAGTCTCATGTGACCGGAGCAAATGAGTCATTGCGGGAAACAGTCACGGAGCCGTGGATGACGGTTAGATATATTCCGATTTGATAAACATTTATATCCAAATATTAATGTTGTATAGGGCCGCAGACCTGATATGAGGGTTTTCAAGTCCCTAAGGGTGTCTGGGGACATCAAGGAGGGATTCCATAAAAAGAGAGAATGCACAATGCCTAAGAGAGAAGTGAGTAGAAAGAAGGAGGACGAGAGAAGGTGGAGAAGCATACGAAGTATCATGTTTCGGGCATTTGGCCGGAGCCGATGCTGGGTGAGAAGTAGTTAAACATCGGATTAATATTACAATATTGGTATAACAAGGGAAAACCACCCCCACAAAGTCCATGATCTATTGACTATTGCTTGAAATCATATTTTGTGTTTTGTTATAACATAATATAAATAAGTTATTTGATACAATATCATAGTAAACGATCGTAATAGTTTATTGACCTGAGAGTAGCCAGTAATCTAAAGCAAACTAACGACCCTTCCAATCCCCGCCCATCTGACTATTGAGCTGGATTTTCTATGAAACTTGAAGTGTAAATGAGAATGTCTGCTAAAAGGTAATGAGCGGTTTGGAAGAAAGCGAGACCGTAACAATAATTTGATATGAACGGAAGGAGTAGGCTTTCTCCTGGATGACTCATGACCTGTAGACGACCGGATGAGGAAATTGTGACTATTATTTTTTGTGTCTTAGGACTATTGTCTATTACAGGTGAAAGAGACTGTATCGTTAACTTGTTCATACTTATTATTAGTAATTATATATTAATTATTATTATTATTATTTATTTTATTATTTTATATATTTTATTATATTATTATTTTTTTTTTATTATTATATTTTATTATATATATATATTATATAATATATGATATAATACGATATACGTATGTATATATGATATATATTATATATATATTATTAATAATATATATATAGATATTATATATATAGTACAATATTTATTATTATATTATATTATATATATTTATGTAATATATATATAATCTTATGATATGTTATATAAACCTTATTAATATATAATTATATTTATTTATATATATTATATATATATAAAATATATATATATATTAATTATTATTATATTATTTATATATATAATAATATATATACTATATATAGTTATATTAATATATATTATATTATACTATAATATATATAGAATATAATAGATATATATTTATTTATATTATATTATTATTTATATTCTATTATATATATTTATATATATATATATATATATATATATATATATTAAATATATATTATTTTATATATATACTATTCCTAAGTAGCATAGTTACTAATTGGCTGGTGAATGGTTTTGTTCTCCTCAAAAGATACTATTTTTGGCGGAATTTCCAAGAGTGTTAAACCAAAATTATTTCAGGCCTACTCCTGTAGACTCTTGTCATTGAACCTCTTCAATATTTTAGACCGCACAAGTCATTTATTGATCAATATTTTTGATCAATGTTTGATCAATTCTTAAATTATTTTAAAGGTATGTTAAGTGTAAAATCGCTACAAGAAATTATTATATTATATATAATTATATTATTAATATATATATATTATATTTAATATATATATACTAATATATATATTATATATATATATAATATATATATATATTTATTTATAATATATATTATAGTATATATATATAATATATAATATTAATTATATATATAATATATTATTATATTTATATATATATATAATATATTATATATATATATATATTTGTTATTTATTATATATATAATTATATATTTATTATATATATATTTTTTTATATTATTATATATAATATTTTATATATATATATATATATATATAAATATATATATATATATATATTAATTTATATAGATTAAATCATAATAAAGTAATAATATATATTATATAGATTATCATATATATATATACTTTATATATTATATATATATATCTATTATATAAAAATATAAATATAATAATAATATATTATATATATCTTATTATACTATATTATATATATGATATATATTAAAAGAATAGATGTAACGAAAAAGTTTTGTTACTCCCAAAACTTAAAACCTAATTCTATTTTCTGGCAATCTCTTAAATTCTAAACAAATGATATCCAAAAATTCTGTTTGACCGAAGCTGGTGTGTGGCTTTATACTGGACAAAGTCTGGTTTGAAATACCATTGTAGTCAATAGAAAAGATGATTAAAAGTATCTTTGAGATTATAATGTCTACTTATCAGGTATCAAATCAAATAATTCTTTTCTCTTATTTTAAAAACTGTTCTTGCGCCAAAAGAAATTAAAATGTTTACGATTGAATTTAAATTTTCAAAGTCTAATTACTAATGTATTTTTCTAATGAGATTTCTCCGCCACAAATGCTGATCATCAACTCCATGGCTTTCCTCCCTTTTCAGAAATTTAGCTTCTTCAAAGAATTTGCCAAAAAATTCTTGTAAAATGTTTCCTTTTCTTTCCCTTTCTCGCTATTTTCCTCTGAATTTTCATCGGCTTCTTCTATATTTCACTCTTGTCTCGATCATATATATATATATATATAATAATTAATACTGATATATAGAGTAACATCGTTACTTTTTATATATATCAATTATATATAATATACGTATATTATATATATATAGTATATATTATATATATAGATATATTATATTATATCTTTAATATTATTAAATTATATATATATATATTAATATAATATATAAACTTATAATATATATACTTATTTATAATATATATATATTATATTATTTTCTTACTATTATATTTGTATAATATATATATATATCTATACTATATATATATATAGATTATAATATATATTAATATTTATATATTATTTATATATATATATTTTATTATATTTAATATATTCTTATATATATAATATATATAATTATAATATGATATATAATATTATATATTATATATATACTATATACAAATATATATATATATTAAGTTGATGCACTGAGTAGTAACCCTCGTTATTTTGAGCCAGGGACGGAAGGAACTACTGCCCGGCTAAGGAATTTTCCTCGACGATTATATTATATATTATTATATATTTGATATATATTTATAATATATATATTACGTATCTATATATATTACTATATACAGATATATATATATATTTATATTAATATTATATAGACTATAATATATATTATATATATATATATATATATATATATATATATATATATATAATATAATATATATATATAGTATACTATATTAATTTAATAATAATATAATTCATATATAATAATCTAAACTAAATAAATATAATAATAATAATAATAATAATATAAAATAATAATAGTAATACACGTCTCAAACCTTGAGTCTCCTACCTTAGATATTATGTGGCTGAAGATCTTTCTTACTACTACTACTACTACTACTACTACTACTACTACTACTACTACTACTACTACTACTACTACTACTACTACTACTCAAACAATTGTGTTTCTTCATCTCTTTTTAAATATCTTACTACTTCTCATCCAAATGTAGATGTCCTCTTCTTAGAAGACGTTAACGTACACTACACCGAGTGATTGAGCTCCTCTCATACTGATACAGGTGGAATTAGGCCAAAACATTCAGTATTCTCAATGATTTGGAATAGTTGATTAAGGAAACTACACACATACGAGACCGTCTTCACCAATTCTTGGACACTCTTGACCTATGTTTCACCACTTCTCCTTCTCGCTACAAATACACAATTTTCCTTGCTACCGATAACTTTGAACAATCTTGCAACTCTTAGTTATAACACTTTCTCTCCAGCAGCTTTACTGTGCCCGCCTAAATGTATTTCTGGCTCTTTAATCGAGCTAATTGTGGAGCAATGAGTTGCTTCTTTGCTACCTACCTTTGGTATGAATCTAATTTTGACTCGGAGGAAGCTTAGGTTGCTGCTAAAAAAGTAGGGTCCATGATCTCCAAGGAAATGGGCAAGGTTCATTCCATCTGCTAAATCTTTTTCTTACCAAAATCACCTGTTTTCCTGCTCTTTAGGATATAGACAATGCCTATCGGAAATGGAAAAACTCTCCTTCTCCTATAACTCTTGCTAATTTTCGTTCAACTCGAAATCGTTGCAGGAATTTTATTCGTCAGACTAGGCGTGCTTTCAACAAAAGAAAGTGCACTGACCTCCTTGGATCTCCTACTAATAAAAATTTCTGGCCCAATGCCAACATCTGTAATAACTTCTGTTCTGTAAATCTGCCTTTCAATTTTATTCGCTTTGAAGGATCTGTAGCTAATACTCCTTCTGAGATTGCTAATCTCTTTGGCCTCCATTTTTCATCTAATTCCACCCTGAAAGATTCTGGTAAACCTCATCCATCTCATTTTCCTTTGTGGTGTCACATGGCTCCGAATATGATTACATATGATCAGGTGCGTGAGATCCTGAGATCTATAAAAGTCAGGAAGGCTAGTGGCCCGGACAGCATTCCTCCCCGTTCCACTTTACTCTAAATACCGTAATTCTAATACTTTCCCTCAGTGCTGGAAGCGCGCATATGTTCAACAGATCCCTAAGAGTGGAACCTCTCTGATCCACCTAACTATCGTCTTATAGCTCTTACTTGTAATTTGTTCATTTATTGGATCATCTGGAATCTCATTCTCTCCTTTCTGATCATCAGTATGGTATTCGAAGTAAACTGGTGTTATTTTATCTTATCTTACTGATATACAGTCTTCTGCCCTGAGGAACTATGAAGTCATGTGTGGTGGCGCTTGCCATATCGAAAGCCATTTACATGGTATGTAATGCGTTGCTGTTCTCTAAGCTCCCTTCTTCTGGGTTTCTTCCTTCTCTTTGCTAACATAAATGTTTATCTCAGATCGCTCCATATCGGCACTTGCTGATGGAGCACCTCCTCTTCCTTTCCTGTTAATTTTGGTGTTCCGTAAGGTTCTGTTCTATATCCAACTTTATTCTTACTTTTCATTAACGATCTTCTAAGATGCACATCTAACTCTGTTTATTCTTGTACCTGAATTCTTTCACTCATTTCAAATCTGCTCCTTGTTTTGATTCTAGAGTTGCTTCTCGACTTCAGCTTTCCGATTCTATTCTTGCCTATCAGGATTGGATTTCCTTGTGGGATCGCCTCAAACTCAGAACTTCATCTTCTCATCTCACCCTTCAAAAACACCTACCAACTTTCCTATCTTCTTCGACGGCTCCCCCCCCCCCTATCACCTGTGGACAACATAAGCATTCTTGATCTGAACATAACAATAAACCATCTTGGAAACCTCATGTCACAATGTTTGCTAAGGTGACCTCAAAAAAGCTGCGAGTTTTGTTCAGGTTGCTGGAATTTGGTATTAGTTTCTCCAATTATATAGTGGTCTTATCCTCCCTTACATAGAGAACTGTTTCCATATTTGGAAGGGGTCGTCGGTTCCGCCCAGGCTAAAAGACTAATAAACTGTCCCTTACTTCCAAACTTTCTTGACCCTCAATCTCTGCGACGTAACGTTGGTGCACTATCTTTATACCATAGTTACTAGGACGACAGGCGTTCGAGGAGTTGACTTCTCGCATTACGCCACCATTCCGTCGCACTCACTGCACAAGAGGTGCCCTGCTTTCTCATTAATTCTGCATGAATATTGGGAGCCCTAAACTTGTTCGTTGTGATGTCTCCTTCTTTCCAGCCACCTCTCTTCTGTCGAACTCTCTGCCCTCATCGGTTTTACCAGCTGTATTTAATTTCTCCATGTTTAAGTTCTCCGTCTCCGATCACCTCAGAAATTTGCGTTAGGCTTGGGATGGGGTGGTTTTTCCATCATTATTTTATTTTTATTTTGCCCCTCTTTGAAAACTACTATGCCCATGAATGGTAGCTACATATATATATATATATATATATTATATATATATAATAATATATATATATATATATATATAATATATATAATATATAATAATATATTATATATAATAATATATAATATATATATATATATATTTGGAAATTAAGAATATGTAGGCCCTTAAGAGTTTTTTTTAAAAATTAAGTCGTGTTCCTTAGAATATTGTCTTTTTAAAGCTATTTTTCAAATAATAAAATTACACTTACTCCATTATGCACTATTTTAATTATATATAAGGTAAGTATCACTTAAGTAATGTAATAAAAATAATTATTTAATAATACCAAACACTTTACAAAATGCAAGGATTTCAAACTAAAAACTGCTGTTGCCATGCTTTTGACACGTAAGAGAAAACTTATCGTACACACATATATCTATATATAGTGTACATATATAATATATATATATATATATATATATATATATAGTATATTATATATATATATAATATATATATATATATATTATATAAATATATATATATATTATAGGAATTAAATATATAATATATATATATATATATATATATATATTAATTATATATATATATATATTAATATATTAATATATATATAATAATATATTTATATAATATATTATATATATATATATATATATATATATTATTATATATATATATAATCTATATATATATAATATATATATTATATATATATATGTATATATATATATAATATTATTATATATAATAAATATATATATAATATATATATTATGTATATAATTATATATATTATATATATATAATATATATATTATATATATAGTATAATATATATATTATTATAATATATATATATATAAGAGAGAGAGAGAGAGAGAGATGAGAGAGAGAGATTCAAAATTCTTTTTTTCAAATTTATTCGTACGATTTCACTGGGTGAGCGAAAAGTTTCGTACCCGCGAAAATTTTTGTATTTTTTCGCTCGTACAGCAAGGTATGACGCCTGGCCTGTCCTTATATATTTTTCTATGAAATATGAAGATCTACTAATGCCCATACTTAAAAAGTTTTACTCTTAAGAACGAATCGAAAGGAAAAATTTCCAAATCATTTAAATATTAATAATTGTAATTACTAAATCGTAGTTTGCTTTTCTTAATTTTTTTTTTTATAAAATCAGGGGTATTTTTTAATTATTAATTTATTGTAATTAATTTAATTTAATTTTTATTTTTTCAATTATTTTATAAAAAAACTCAAAAAATATGGGTAGGAGCTACCTTACCCTGCCTACCCTATGGTATACCCCCTGTATATAATATATATAAATATATATATTATATATATATATATAATTATATATATATTATATATTAATACTATTATATATATATTATCTATATATAATAATATAGTATATATATATAATATGTGATGATGATAGTGTTAATGATATATGGTAATAAAGTAATATGTGTTAATTGTTTAATAATATTATGATAATGATATGGCGTGATAGTATGAATAAGTAATGGATAGTTGATGATAAAGAATTGGTACTAATGATATAATAAAATAGCTGTGATAATAATAATAATAGTAGTGGAAATGATAATAGTTGGCCGTATTAATGTTAATGACAGTAATATTGATGTATATATAGTACTTAATATATAATATATAGTAATATAATATATATAATATATATATATATATATAGTATATATATAATATATTATATATTATATATATATATATATATGTATATATTTGATATGTATGTATATATATATTATATGTGTTATCTATATAATATATATATATATATATATATATTATATAGATATATGTACTATATATTAATATTATATATATTGAAAAAAAATATATTTATAATTATATATATATATATATATAGTAGTATATATATATATATAATTGTGTATATATATATGTTCATGTGTATGTGTATTATGTATAATGTATGTTATATGTGTGTTATGTAATGTATTGATTGTGTACATATATATATGTATATTATACTCTTATATATATATATATATATATATATATATATATATATATAAGAAAAATGGATAATATTATATGTCGTAAATCTATATAGATGTATGTATATATATGTATGTATGTATATATGTGTATGTATATGTTATATGTTTTGTATGTATGTAATAATATGTAGTGTGGTAATATATATATTATATATATATACTATAGTATATATATTTATATTATATATATATATACTATTAGATAATATATATTATATATATATATATATATGATGTATATGTATGTGTAATATATATATATATAGTATTAATATATATTAGTAAATATATATATATATATATATATATATATATATATATATATATATATAATATGTATATATAATATATATATGTGTAAGTGTATATATAGTATATATATATTATATTATATATATATATAATATATATAAGAATATATATAATAGTATAATTATATATATATATATTATTATATATATATATGTATGTAATAATATATATATATATATTATATATTAAATATATATATATATATATATATATATATATATATATATATAGTATATCTATATAATATATAATGTATATTATGCGCAGTTGGTTCAGTAGCCAGATTGATTCTTAACCAACTAGAATCTCAATGCAAATTAAAATACGCAGGTTTCGTGAGCGGAAAGATATTATCTTGGATGGTTTTGGAGGCAACAAGTCTTTAAAAGTTCAAGTGCTCTAAGTTGGATTGTGTTCATAAAGTTTTCCGTTAAAGTATTTGGTACGAAAAGTATATTGTTATGAAAGGAAACAGTGTTATTGTTGTCTTGTGAGAGGTTCAGTGGTAACCATGCTAAGAAGTTTCGTGTCCGTGAAATCGGGTAAGATAACTTAAATTATGTATATTTAATATTTTTTGGTTAAAAAGTTTTTATAAAACTTATTTTGGAAAAAATAGGGGGGGGGGAAATTTTTTTTTTTATAAAGAATAAAAGTATTACTTAACCTAAAGATTTAACGCAGATAGGAGTACAATTTAAACAATGAATTAAAATGTTAGCTAAAATAGTGAATATTTGGAATAGCGGAAAGTACTATTTATTAGAAGTTGGTTAGAGTTGATAGTGAAAACATAATTTGGAATCAAATATTAAAGTGTCAATTTGGAATAAGGAAATAGAGTAGCTTTCGATAATGTGTTTAGGATCGTTAAAAGAAGTGTAAAGGTTGAAATTTATGTTGGAGAATTTTTGTAATAAATATAGGTTAGGTTGCGTTAAGTTTAGAAAGTGAAATCTTTAGGTAAGAGTAAAGTTAATTTTGAGTAGGTGTGGTATTTGCATTCTGGATATAGGTTAGGTTGCGTTAACGCAATTTGGTAGTAAAATATGGTGGATTGATAAACGTAAAATTTGTCGTAAAACAGGTTGATATGATTTTTGGAGATTTTGTTAAAGTGAACTGATATAGCATTTGGGTCAGTTGAGTAGGTTATGTACGCAAACATTTTAGACGATAAAAATAACTGTTGGATTCTTTAATGAAAATATAGAGTTTGAGGGTTCCGGATGTGTAATTTATTAAATAAACCAGATGATAGAAAGTAGAAGGTAAGGTTGCGTAAATGATGGAGCATAAAAATGGTTGCCTGAAAATAAGGTATGTTGCAGAGTTGGAAACGTAGTGAGAGAAGCATTCGTATAATATATAATATATACTATTTATTATTATTATTATTATTATTATTATTATTATTATTATTATTATTATTATTATTATTATTATTATTATTATTATTATTATTATTATTATTTATTATTATTATTATTATTATTATTATATTATTAATTATAATTAATTATTAAACTCATCGTTACTTTATTAAGGCCATAATTGAGAAAATCGAATGGACGATCTAACATAAAGCGAAGTAGTATTTGGTTTGTTTGTTAAATGTGAGTTAATTAGGCTGTAGCGCGCTACGACTCGTCATCATTATTATTATTTTATTATTATTATTATATTATTATTATTATTAAATTATTCTCTTTAGAAACTCTTATAAATTAAAAATATTATTATTATTCGTCTTTAATTGATTTCATCATTATTATGAATATTGCTTAATTTTGTAGATTTTAGAATAATAAACACAATATAATATATATATATATATATTTATATATATATATATAATATATTATATTATATATATATAATATATATATATATATATATATATATATATAGGTTATTTTTTTTTGTTTACAGGAACTGGTGCATGACCGGTTGGAAACCTGTTGCGGAGCCTGGTGGGACCTGTTGTGGAATCCGGTTGCAAAGCTGGTGTCGTGGATCAGTGTTATTGTTTGAAGACAAGTGAGCGGCTCAAGAGTCCATCGGTGGATGCTCCGGCGGTGTGAAGCACCACTAAGAGAGAAGAATTTGGGAGGGTGCCGATATAGCACTACCCTATAATAAGAGAAGACTTGAGGGTGCCCGATATAGCACTCCTATAATATAAGAAGATCTTGGAGGTGCCGCAATATAAAGCACTCCCTATAATAAAAGAAGAATCGGGGTGGCCGGTATAATGCACTCCTAAAAACACCGAAAGATCTGAGGGTGTCGTAGGGTAGCACCTCACTACTATCTGCGAGGAAGCAAATCAAGGTGGTTGCGAACAAACACCAGACAGTGGACTTGGTCAATTGCGGTTGGAGGGATTGAGGTCTGCAATAACGGGATACTAATAAAAGTTACGTATGGTATAAAGTTGCCTTTTTAAAGTATCTCTATAAAGTAGTGGTACTGAACATATGTAAATTGAGAGAGAAACATTATACTGTTGTACAATTATTAAAAAAACTTGATACCTATTTGGGACCTTGGTGTCCTAGTGTAGATAAGAATACTATTCATGTGTATATTTGTATTTATTGAGTAACGTGTATATATTAATATTTTTGGGGTATATATATATTATTTAGGTTTAGCTAGATAGGTTAGGAATTGGTGTATATATATATATATATAGGTATATTGATATTTTCTGGTATTATATTAATGAAAAATCTTATCTTGTGTTTTTCTCTCGACCTTCCCCACTAGAGACGTGAATCCTTGCCTTGGCTCAGTATACCCTCCGTCAGCACGTAATTGGTGGAGCCCGGCCACAAGTAATTTGGTGGCTCGTTCGGCCGTCTTCAAGTGTGTGGGTTCGGCTACCAA
>JABUQX010125997.1:0-14599 GCA_015478945.1 Trachelipus rathkii
CTTATAACTATATGATACTTTGTGTGCATTCTCACATATTTTGATGATAGCTACTATCTGGTAATAGTCTATGTGTGGATAAAATCAATCTGGATTTTCGTTATTATCATGATTTTACTTAGATTTATCTATTATTTGCGGTCTTGTGGTTTATGATTACATTCAGACACAATATTATGATAAAAATTTTGGTTTTTGTTTATACAACCTTAATGTTCCTGAGCTTACGTGTGCCAATGTTAAAATTACCTAGTATCGTCTAATAGTGTTTAGAGTTATATGATTTTACAACTAAGTGACTTTTTTTCCGGATTATCATATATATACCACAGTTAACATATGAATAGAATTAGCTGTTACCCGATTTTTTTCTTGTCACATGTATATGATATATGATCTAGGCTTTTATTAAATGACAAATTTTTCAGGTTCTTTTCAAATATCTTCATAAATAAAATGGAGGATAAGGAGTAAGTGTGGATACATGTTATGTCATTAAAACCTTTGGATATTAACAGGGTCTTTTTATTATCTGACTGATCGTGATCTAAGGCTGTCTTCTTTTGTTTGTTTGTTTGTGCTTAATTAATTCTCAATCATTGGTGTCTTCTATTTCTTGTATAATCGTAGTTCGTATTTCTGTCATCGAAGATTCTATTTTCGTGTAGATCAGAACTTTCTTATTCTGTATCAGTTTCTGATTTTCTGTAGATGTGTATTGGATGTTTTAAAACCCCTCTTTTATGAAGTTGTGTACTGTCATAATGATTTTCTGGTAACTATTCCACATATAAGTGGTGTGTTTCTTATCTTTTCTATTTTCATTGTTTTATGTCCCTTGTGATGTCTCTAATACTTTCAATCTTTGATATTGGGTTGAAACGGTGCTTACTCTTTGTGAAATAGAACATACATTGCTTATCTGGCTATGCTAAATATCACACGAAAAAATTATTGCTTGATATCATATATATTTCCCTGGTCAGTGCTTTTCCGGATTCTCCTAAGTAATCTAAACCAATTAACATGATCAAAGGAAGCACCTCGACACTCTCTTGGATCTTTTTGTGGATCTTACAACGTTTCTTCTTGTTCCTTGATATCGTGGCGAATCCACTCGCACTGTATTCGACTCTGTTCCTGAAATGTCAGATTACATGTGATTGATCTCGTAAGATCATTGTTGGGCTTTACCTACATAACCGCAGGGTGTGTGGGAGGTGTTTTACCCCATCAACACTGTGCGATTTTAATTTTTCCCGTGTGTGCTAAATTTATTAATATAATGTGGTGGGTTAAGTCTGGTGTGGATAATATTGTGCTGGAACATTCTCTCCCACGAAATATTTCGAGTCGCTCTAGTGCGGAAAAGTTGTGCACTAGTGGAAAAGTTGTTTACGTTTCTACTCTCTCGTTATCTTGGCCTGATGCTAGAAGTGAGGTGGATTAGCTACGGCTTTTACCAGAACTGTGTGCGTGTAAGTATAAGGAAATTTTGTTATATTGTTAGCTTAGTTTTTTACTCCTCTCATCTATTTTGTTGTGGCTGACGTTAAGGTAGTGTAAATTGTTTTCATTGTTTCTTATATTACTACAAGGTTTCCCGGGAAATGAAATGGGAGGTGTGGTCATACGCTTTGAGTTATGTTGAAACGATATATTAACTCAAACCGTATTTATGTATTAAGCGACTATTATTTTCATAAAGGCATCTCTGCTCTTGTGCTAATTATATGTTACTCACAGCGTCTCCCTACGTGGGAGGATATATTTGGACACGCCACACTGTCTCTGATGAGCTCTTTTTGTAATTAATGTTTTCTCATTGAGCCTGACATTTTGAGTTGTCTTATATGTGGACCTGGTAACTTCATTAGATCTATAGATCAAAAGGTCATGTCGACTGGGTTGGTGTAGGCTGAGGTGCGTTGGGGAATGTTACACTGTGGAGGCAGGTTGGAGATTGGGAATGATTTGACTGATTTTCTGATCTGTTTTTAATTGTTTGATTTTTCGTTTAATAAATTACCAAATCTCGTTTTTTTTGAAAAAATATTTACTTTTTGCTTAATTAATAACTTAATATAAACCACTTTACTTATGAGTTACTATTGTATTCATTGTTCTTTTTTATCAATTTCTTAAAAACATTTATGATGAACCTTTGTTACTTCTTTTTATTCGTGATGTTAGGATTTAAAATAAAACTTTTGTTGTGAATGATTTTGCAAATGTAGAAAATGCGCTGGTGAAAATTCCTCACATATGTAAAGTCAGTGCCATACACAAGGTTTTAGAGGCTTCCCCAGAGGCTAACATGAAGATGGTATTTGCCTTTCTTTAAGATCGATATCTTGTTTCAAAAACCCAAGTGTGACACCCCCTTGTACAATGGGGTTTTATGATCTGGGGTCAGGCAATGATTAATTTTTGTTATATGATAATTAATAATGACATATTTTTATCTATGATAACTACAGTAATCAATAAAACTAGGACTGTTTTGCTTTGACACCTAGGAGAAATGGATAAGTTTTTCACGTATAAGATTTAACTTCTGCCTTGTATATATACCTGATCGACACACTGTATTAAGTTGCAATTCTAGGATACCACAAAACGTTTAATGCATTGATTGGTTTAGAGTGAAGATGTTTCCAATTCTTGGCTTGATTAATTAGTTTAGTCGTTTTTGCTAATTCCTACATAGGCTAAATGTGATTTATCACTTAATGCTAATCTAGATCCCATAAAAATATATTAGATAAAAAAAATCACTTGAATCCTGATGTAATAGCCAATCATATAACTTTAGATCTACGACTCAATTGGCTGCATAACCAGGTAAGATAAGGGGCGTGCTTTGGTCTTCCTGTGGGCCTTTGCTTATACTGGGTTCTGGATTGGTTCAGCACTTTGTATTTCAATGCTTTATCTGTATTTTGCTACACTTGATTTGATATCGCTACTCTGCCTGCTCTGTAATCCAGTGTTATTAGAAGGCTACAATTTTTTTAGTACAAAACAATCAGTGAAACTTGTATATGCAATAGTATTCAAAATCAGACTCAATACAGAGTAACGTATATAATAGTATGGAGTCATAGTAACTCTAATAAAGTAATCACAACTTTAACAGGCCATTGGGTCAGTCGGGCTCTTGGAGTTTCCTGAATGTTAATAATCATGCAAAATTTTTACCCAATTCTCGCTGCTGACCCTTTTACTGCTTTTAGTATCAAGCTGCTAAAAACATGAACAATTGCCTCTCTCTTAGTAAAAAATATGACTTGCAATCAATAGATCAAGCCTACTTCAGATTTCGTTCTTACTGATCATTCAGGAAAAATCACCATAATTCAACGATCATAATGGTAAGGATTCTACGTTTTAATATAACGAAGGTGCTTCGGGACTGTCATGTTGGTTCCAGTCTCCTAATTATGGCTTTCCTTGCCCCCTTGATTTACTGATTTTACAGATTTATTTTTTTAGTTGTGTGAGTTGAATTATATACAATCCGACATTAGGAATTTAAATTATATATTAATATAAGATCTGCCATTAAAATAATGATATTTGAGATTTCATAATATACGCCTCACACATAAATCATGATTATCTCCATAGTATATGAGATATCTACGCTAAGAGTGGTTGTATCGGGACAGCCCAGTTCTCAATCATAATTACTGATTTACTGATTTAACCTGCTACATTTAGTTGTTCATCTAATTAATATTATCATTGCTGAACCTAATACTTACGTTGTTACAATAAATCATGACTCTTGAATGGAGTGACATAAATCGCAATACCACAGCTATTGAACTTATTCGATTGGATAGGTGGTGTGTGTGTACATTATGTCTTGTGTCAGATTTTTCATTTACATGTTTTTCTAATTCTTGTGTTATCACTCGGTGGTTCGACAATTTAGTGTTTCTCGCTTTGCTTGAGAGTCTACAATATACAACTTTGTCTAATATAGAAAACTTTTGTGTACTTGTCAATTATCATATAGTCGAAATTCAAAGGTATGAGCATTCATATTATTGAGTCTGACAGTCATTAGATCTAAACCATCGAGAAACCTATTCTTCTCCATTGGTATGCGAGTATCGGTTGAGGTTCGACATGGGAACATTGTGGGGGGGTTTTCTAGTCAGCTGGTTTCCTTCTTAATTGTTCCTGGCTTCTTGATTTGTACTTTTACACTGATCTTTAAACTTAATAGTGTGATTTACTGCTTTACTGCATTTACTGATTTATTTATTTGCTGTCTGTGCCGCTTTGTTTACCTACTTATTAATTACGAGGATATGCACTTTTTTCTATTAATAATGAATTAAAATTAAGAATAAATTTTGGATATTTGAAAATCTTTTAAAAACATATTCACTTTACATATGAGAATATTTTTCTAGGCAATGTCAATTTATTCTTGTGTCTTAGAATTTTGACAGTTCTGTAAATAAATTTTGATTCTGAATTTGTCGAAAGCAGCCAATCTTATTGAGTGTATATATATTTCAGGCATTAGTTAGTATTCTCAATTACATGTGTAAGAAAAAAAAAAATCTGTAACAAACATCGTAACTTTGAGTCTTTTCTTCAACTACCACTGCAAAAGATTGGTTGATAGTTCTGTTCCATTATTATCTGGCTTCAAATAGATTCTTTATTTGGAATTCTAAATAAATTATGCTTGAGGTTTGAAACCAAAAACAATTAATCATATTGTAGTTTTAGTTTTGGAAATTGTCCTAATAATCTGTTTGTTGATTAATGACATTTTTCTCTTAATGATATGCTTAGAATCAAAATTACTTGGTTTTGTGGCTTTTCTAATTTACATTTGGATTGTTCTATTGCTTGGAGTATAGGGTAGAGGCAGTTGTAGGGCTTTGTTTGGCATGTTGAGTATGCTTACCAACATTCTTCAGTTGGTCCTTCTTGAAGTGAATCATTTTCTGCATTGAAATTTGACTCTATTAATTCTATCTAGTGTAATAGGTCTTGTTCTAATTTATATTTTTAGAGTTTATCTCAGAGTCTATTTTTTAGTATTCCATATAGGGTTTTATCTAGGCCTTATTTTCTCTAATATCTACTTTCATAGGTGGACATGGCTACTTTTCTTTTTTCTGTTTCAAATTCAAATTAGAGCTTGTTAACAGATGATAACTATTTTCGTTATAACGTTTTTAAAGTAAGTATAGGTGTGCTACATTGGTAACATTACATAATAGGAATAGGATTGAAACACTAAGTATTAGAATGGTATAATTTATTCACTAGAAACTAAACCCATATTAAACAAAATTACTGTGAGTGCGGAGGTATTGGGGTAGTTGCTATCTTATCAAGGTCGAGATGTCATCGATGATAGATTGTTGGACATCAATATAGAGATAACTGAGACTATTAATCAGTGTTTATAAAAATATACCAGCACTAGTCGTACTAAAAAAATTCTTTATCAAAGCTTGACAAGTAGAACCAAAGTAAAAAATTTCTAAATGTAAATAAAGTAAATTTATTGTTTATGTACTATTAACATTCTTAACAATTATTTTCCTTATTGAAGGATGTGATTAAAATAATCCCCATGTTATCTACCAGTTGTAACTTTTTGATGGATCGAAGGTAGCGGGATGTTGGGACTGTCTTTGAAGTATTTACATTAAGTTTTATTTATAGTGGCAAGGGGTTGACTTTGTGGAATTTACTCTGATGTTGAAGCTGAGGGCCTATTAATGGCGTGTCCTCTTATGAATGATTATTTGTTAATTACTTATAAATACTCAATATATGGGTTGTTTGTACACTTGAGAGAGAACAAAGATATAATGAGATCGGTTTCGACAATGACACGGTGCGTATGACATTAACTCTAAATTTAGCATTAATTACTTAATTATTCATACTATGGGATTCTGAACGAATGGGGGATCAGGAGGATAGAGTAGTTCGCTATGGAGGTGGATGTTCGATATTACGATGATTTTTAATTTTGAATTAATTTTATCTTTGCAATTTTTAAATTATTGTGTGTTAGACTGGTGGAACAAGTCTAATAACAGATAGGATTTTTACCCAAGATGGTCCTATCTTTATCTACATAAATAACGTCTTTGCAATATATAAGTTACTATTTATATTAATTGTTATTCGTTATCTTAAAATTCTTATTCAATATATATAAAGAAGCAGTGTTGACTTAGAGTTGAACGAATTCTCAAATAGCGGGGAAATGCAGAGACTCAGCTCAGTGACTACATAATAATTTATGATTACATCTGATTGGGGGAATGAGATGTAATATTCCGAGCAATTTTGATTGACGGCTTATATATGATAGTTTATTTACTGATTTACTGGCTTTATGTCTTTGTACTATTTAATAAAAAGTTAAGATTTGTAATAGTTATACAACCTAATAAACATAAGCTTAAACTAAAAATTTATAATTTTTTTTCTTTAATTCTTTATTTTTTTTTTTCTCTTTTCCCTATATATAGTTTTTTTTAATTAAATATGATTATTTAATTTTTAATCTTATTCGTCTTTTTATATTTTTTATGTCTTTCATTTTATTTTATAATGTTTTAACGAATTTTTTATAAATTTTTTTTTTTCTAATTTTGTTGTTTTTTTCTGTGGGTCGCGTGGGGGTTGAGTTGGTTCATGCTAGGGTGTCGTCGCAAATGATTAACTACACACATGTCGGTGCTGGGGGTATCACTCTCGCTTAATCTTTTTAACCATTCCTAAGTGGTATCCTAGTTGTGGTTAGCTCTGTGCTTATGGTGGAAAACCGTGATCGAATAAATACATCTCAAGTATTAATTACGAATTGTCGGTGTTAGTGAAAATGTCATTAACATCTCATTGGTAATTTGTTCTCTCTTTTTCGCGGAGCTGGTTGGTTACACTCACTCCTTCTAAGGCTGTGTTATGGCGTTTATATTCTCTAATACTCCTAATTTCCACTTCATATATAACCTAAATTGAAAAGTGTGATGTATCGCTTTTATTATTGTAAAGTGTGTTATCAAAAGGCTAACAGTAAGGCTCTTGGCACAGTGTTTCTCACTCCTTAATAATCTAAACTCGAAATAGATAACAATTTATCCCAAGGACTCCGAAGATTAGTTTGTGGATAGCCCATAGAGGCAAACCCCTCTCATGGTATATGGGGTCTTATGGTATAGTTTTTCGACGTTATTTAACTCATCATTTGTATATTTAATTAATATGTGGGTATTCTAAAATGAAGGGTGTATAATCTAATGTTTTATCAGTTTTACTTATCAATGTTCCAAAGGACTTTTTTGTCGTCAAATCAATTGTGTTAATTCATGGATTTATTTTGTGTGGGTGGCTACCGAAGGGAGACGGCCGTTAGCTCCTGTCATTAGGCGGGTGTTTGATCGATCTCTTAGACTTAATGTAACAATTTCCAAAATTTAATATAATGTTGGTATTTTATACTATCTCCGAAGCTTATATGTCATGTGAGTATGGTGGTTGAGTATTTATTGTGTGTATTATCATCATAAGGGTTTCATGCTTCTACGTAAATATCTTCAAGAGTTAATTATAGTTTAAATGTGGAGGCTGGGGATTTACCCTTTTGAAACCATCCACGATATAATGGTGAATGAGACGGTATAAGCCGGCAGGCTATGTTTGTAAGCTTATCGATGACTTAGATCTTAAGATTGGTTGTGTTTTTGGGCTAGATATCTAAACGTCGTTTGTCCTTTTTGATTGTATGATATAGGGTGTCAAAAAATTTGGTATGACAAGTTGTATTCAAACCTTCTCAAATTGGACCATTAATTGTCCTATATCCAGAATTTGGCCGGTTTCACGCTCGAGCTTCTCCATCACACAGTTAGAGAGAACGTTTCAAGCAGGTCGCGCTGTACTGCGGCGCTGAGGAGTGCGAGTCGGTGCGCTGCGCGGGGCATCCAAACCAAGATGCGGTAGAATCTACAATCATATTGTTTTAATAGCTTTTAGTGAGCATTCTTCGATTTGTTAATTATCATCTATTTATTGATTCGTGAAGTAATTCGGTAGTTAATACATTTAAAATTATATAATTATAATATTTATTTTCTAATTTAATTTCATTTATATTTTTGTGACTTTGAGTGAGGGTGTATTTATTTTTTTATTCACTTCCATATTAATAGTAATAAAATATCAGTTCGGCTTGTTTTTCGGTCGATATAAACTGGTCTAGGACATCAGGCTAGTATTTAATCACTCTTCCAGTGTTTTTAATATGTTATATCTTTCCGGTTCTCTCTATGTGTGGCTCGTATCAGTTTAGACCTCGCGTGTGGTTTTTCCATACTTCCGACCATCTCAATTCATCATTTGGCACCTGGTCGGTAGCGTCCACTACTATATATATATTTACCCCTATGGTTTATAGTTTTGATTTTTTCATTTCTTATCAAGGTTATTCATTTTGTCTTTAGGGTATATATTATCATACCTAATAGCATCATAAAATTTTATGACGAAAATGTCTGACCCAGTAGATACAAGCCTTCTTGATAGATAGTTATAAAAATCTAAGCTTAATAAGTTCAAGCATTCTCATCTCTCAAGGCACCGTAGATATTTTTAATCTTAGTCAGATATGAAGAGTAGTGACTACAGATATATTAAATAAATAGTATAAAATTTCGTTTTAATATTAGTATAATAAACTTGTAGTGATAGGATAAGTGTATAGATCCTTTGATTATTAATAAAGGTTTTTAAAACAATAATAAGATAAACAATAAATATTATAATAAATATATATTAATTAATAATTGAATAGTTGACTCCCTCACTCATTATCTGAGTTTTTCATAAAATTAGTAGTATATTTGTGTAGTATTAGAATATTACTAGTATATATATTATATCATATAAGTGTGTGTGCGTGTGTTCCTTGTTATAACTTTAATTCATGTGCTTATTGACCCCTTAGCTAATTTGCAGAACTTATATAAATAGTTGAAAATTTGTGGAAACTTCATTTTTATAGAGGAAGATTTATCAATTGTATTAGAAGGCCAGTTACACAGCAACACTTTTCTTTTGACACAGATTGTGAAGTTTGCTTATTAAAAACCTCGATACTTTAGTATAACTTGATTTTTTTTACTTTAAAATTTCAGTACTTTATAATATCATATTTTTTGACTATATTTTTCTTCACTAGATTTTGATAGCTCGAAACTCATTTGCTGAAATATTTTAAGTTCTTTTATTTTTGTTATAACATGGCTTTGAAGATTTTAATTGCAGCTTAACGTAGTTATGTTTATTTTGTTTTATGTTTTATTTTAATTTTTATTTAATTTCCTAATTATATAGTTAAGCTTCTTGTACTAATTGAATTTATTTTTAAATTATTTAAGCACAGAAAATTCTTTTATAAATTCTCTTTCTTTCTTTTTTTAAGTTCTTTAACTGAAATTATTTTTTGAGATTTTTTGTTATAATATATAAAATAAATTTTAATGTAATATGATGAAATACGTTTAAAAGTTTGACATTAATTAATTATTGTCTAGTTTACTATGTTTCTAAAAGTTATTAAAATAAAAAGCTAATGAAAATTTTGATAATGTAAATTTAAATTATTAATTGATATGAAGTTTCATTTTATTTTTCACATGTTTTTCTATTTTCCTTTGAAAGGAATTAAATACAATTAATGATGCTGAAATGGCTGCAAATTCTTCAGCACCCGAGGAAACTCAACTCTCATTACACTCTTCAGATCTTACTCCATCAGGAGAGGAATTCCATACCGAGATGAGTGTTAGTGAGAAATATTTGACTAGTTCGTTAAGTTTTGCTAATTGTTTAAAAGACTCTGATATAAGTGTTATTGCAGATGAATTCGTAATGAGTGAAAATGAACAACCACCTTTTTCGATTTGTGCTGAGAAGGCAGTCCTCGACTCTGATGGTGAAAAGAAAAGCGCTGACGTAAGGGATATAGGAGGAGGTCCACAACAAGAAAAGGATAAAAGCCATGGCGATGATAAATCTGATATTGAAGGTCTTGTAGATATAAGAGGAGTAACGAAAGAAATGTTTAATTTAGTTAGTGATGTGACAAGTAACATAAATAATTCGCAAACTTTTGAACCTCTCAAAATTGATGATTCTTTTGATAATATTTCAAAAGTAAACGCAGACGAAATAGAAAATAATACGAAGGAAAGTGATTATGACGCTAACTTAGATAATTTAGATAATTGTAAAGAAGTGGGTAATGACTCTTCCTTTTCTAATATATCAAAAGTAAACACTATTGAAACAGAATATTATGATAAGGAAAATGATTATAATGCAAACTTAGATAACATGTCAAATATTTCAAAAGTAAGCACTGCGCAAATAGATTATTGTGATAAAGAAAGTGATTATAATACTTTAGATAATGGTAAGGAAGTGGATAATGATACCAATATTGAAAATAATTCAAACTATAAACCAGAAATAGAAGAAACACTAGTAAGAGAGGAAGCACTAAATAGTAGGGAGGAGGAAACTTTTAAAGAAATTGAACTAGTAAAAGAATTTATAGACAAAGAACATGACATGACAGCCTCTGAAATTTGTGATGAAGTACTAGTTTGTGAAAATAATTCACTTAATTTAAATAGAGATTTCATGATTGATTCTGATGAGACTCAGAACATTAATAATAAAGAATCTTTGCCGCTATCACATCTAGAAAATGAATCTGACATGCCAAGCACAAATGATTCAGGTTCAGCAGGAAACAACATAGTTGTGAACTTGAATGGAACGAACTTGGTATCCAATCATTCTAGCTGTTCAGTTGATAATTTTGATTCTAGAACGACATTGTCGCTTGATCTTAAAGATGAATCATTGTCAATGGAATTACCTCTTCAAAATTTAAATGCAGAAAGCAGCATGGTTGTAAATTTGAATGAAATAAACAAGGTATCTGATCATTCTAGCTATTCAGTTGATAATTTTGATTCTAAAACATTGTCGCTTGATCTTAAAGATGAATCATTGGTAAAGGAATTACCACTTCAAAACTTGAAAGCAGAAAGCAACACAGTTGTAAATGTGAGTGAAACAAACAAGGTATCTGATCATTCTAGCTTTAAAGCTGATAATTTTGATACTAAAATGGCATTGCCGCTTGATCCCAAAGATGAATTATTGATAAAAAATTACCGCTAAAATTTAAAGATACTCTACCTGAGGATGAGGTATTATTAGTAAGTAAATCTGATTCATATACTGAAACATTTAACAATGACGTTGAATTTATTTCTGGTTGTTCCGAGGTAGAGTTAACAAACGTGGATGAGTATACGGAATCTGAAGATTATAAAGAGAGTAAGGATACAGCCATTTCGTCTTCAATATTGTCTGAAGAAGATCATAAGGAGAGTAATGATATAGAAGTTTCACCTTCAGTAACAGAAATAAAAGTGATTTGAAAGTTGAAGTAGTGAAAACCTCTGCACTATGCGACAAGGAAATTGAAGTTATTCCGTGCAGTGAAAATAAATTTCCAACAGAGAATCACATTACGTCTGATTTGGGTAAGGCAAAAGATATTGATTTATGTAAGCCACCTCCAAGCTCAGAAAAGGGTGATGTAACTTTAGAAAATGAAATTGATCCGTTATGTCTAGTTAGTATTCTTGAAAATAAGTCTACTGAAAGCTTACCTTCGACTGAGGAACCAAATATTGCTGAACCTTTGAGCAAAAGTCTTGAGACTAAACCTGACAATTTAACTTTATCTCCATTAAAAATTAGTAAAGAAACTCCAAAACTAGTAACGAATAAAAATTCGAAGGTTATTCCAAAAGTATCCTCTCCAACATCTCCAAAGAATCTTAAAACAACTAGTCCTTCAAAATCACCTAAAGTGCAGTCCAAAACATTGTGTACTTCTCCCTCGAAATCTTCACCTAGTAGTAAAAGCTTACCTTCAAATACTGTCAAAGCATTACCCAAGGCTACTTCGTCGTCTTCTCCTTCTAAAGGAATACCACAAACAAAAAGCTCAAGTTCAGCTTCAAAACCTGTTTTGTCTCCGCGTACTAAAACTTCACAAAGTTCTCCAACATCGAAAAGTAGCTCTTCAGTGACTGTTAAAAGTCCTGCAAAATCTCCGACTAAAAGTCCAGTTAGCACAAAACTAATAGGTAAAGCACCTTAAATAGGCATATATTTTTGTTAGTAATTGTTCTATTTTTATTTGCTTAGTATTACGATTTTTTCTAGAAATTTTAGGAAAAATGTAGACTCTTGATGCTCATAAATGTCTAGATACTTAAAAATTTTATTTTTGTTTTTAGAATTATAAATAATTATAAATTATATATTTTATAATAATTATAATATTGGTTATTTTATAATTTATTCGAAGTAGATTATTTGCAAATTTTTTTTTTACCAATTGACTTAGAAATTGTTTTCGATTGTAGAAGAATATCATTGTTAAATGTGTCTTTCATAAGAAACATTGCTAAATTCGATTAATTTATTTTATTAACTCATTAAGAGTTATTTCGCTTATTATAAATTCAAAATTTAAATACTATGCAATAATTTATAGTTTATAAAATTTATTATACTATATTTATAGTGCCTTGTTTTGGGAATGAAATCTCTTTAGTTTTAAAATAAGCTTAATATTTAAACTTACACTGGCATTCACGGAACTGCAGAAGTTTCAATATTTAATGTAGCTCAAACCAAAAATATTCTGCTTAGTCTCTTTGCTGTTGTTGTTTTTTTTCTCTCTCTTTTCGTGATGTTATTTATATAAGGCTGTGGAGATTCTTGTTTGTTTTTATTTGTTCACATCCCTTGTCCATTGGAGATCCTATAAGGCTCTCCTACTCTCTCTCTCTCTCTCCTCCTCTTTCTCATATATATATATATATATATATATATATATATATATATATATATATATATATATATATATATATATATATATATGAAGAGAGAAATTATGTATAATCACATAAATGGGCAGGGTTTTAAGAGGAAAAGCATGTGAGAACACTTTCAGATAAGTTAGTTGAATGTGAACAAAGATGAAACTGAGCAAATCCTGGATGGGGAAGCAAATGAAGGAAGCTTTAGTTAGTAGTGCAAGAGAATGTGGGGTGTGCTAAGTTGTAGAAAAAGTAAAAATGTCAATAATGAATGGTAGAATGAAGAGGTGATACAGGCGGTAAAAGTAAAAAAGAGATGTGGTTGAATGCGAAGCCCAAAAGGTAAATGAACAGTTTTGGAAAGAGGATGAATGGGGCTTACAAGGGAGAATAGGAAGCTCTTTGAAGGAAGCGCGTGCGAAATGTAAGAAATAGAGTAAGGGGGAATCTTAGTGGAATAATAAACGGGGATAGTGCTTTGTGCCGATGAGAATATATGGACGTGAGGGAGGGTATAAGAGGAACACAGTTATCTGCATGACATTGGCAGTGATGAAGAGGTGGTAGTAGTGTTTGTGGGTTTTGATGGTGTAAAGTAGAAGTAGGTATTTTTTGGATCAGGTAATTAATTTAGATGTAGATGGAGCTACTAGTGAAATGATCAAGAATGGAGGAAGTGAGTTTGTGAATGACTGAATATGTAAATTGTGACAAAGCGTTTGTGGAGAATTTATAGTTCTGAAGGACTGAATAGGAGCAGTGATATGCTTTATTGTTTGTATAGGGTATAAAGGAAACTGTAGAAACTACTTGCATAGGGGAAGTAATTATTGAGTGTTGCAGGAAAATATATGCTGATATTTTGGTTGAAAGCGTGCGTCGAGGGAAGGGGCTGATTGTTGAGGAATGAGGTGTTTATAGGGGTAGTAGAGAATGAAATTTTTACATTGAATAAATGAGTGAGAAAGTGAGAGAAAAAAGAAAGAATATAAACTGTATTTGGGTTTTTTGGATTTGCGACGGCATATGACAGAATTAATAGGGAAGTTCTGTGGCAGGGGTTAATGTTATATGGTTGTTGGTGGTAGGATTTGATAGTGAAAAGCGTGTGTAAGAATAAATGGTTTAGAAATTTAGATGAACTATGTGTAGTGAAGTGAGGCAAGGACCGTTAGGTCTCCATGACTTTTTAATGTGTGTATATGGGTAGACAACAGAAATAATTAAAGGTAGTGGTGGCGGCTGGGGAGGGAGTTAGAATGATGGAAAATGAAGGAGAGTGGAGGGTGCCCATGCGTAATGTATGCTAGTGATTGGTTTTGGGTGGTGAACCTGAAAGAAAGTTTCAGAGGATTGGTAGAGGAAGATGGCTGGTTGTGTGTAAAATGGCGGGTTTGAAAGTAGTGTGATGATATTATATATGTAGTGACCAACTGGAACAAGTATCTAAAGTTTTATTATTTAGGCTGTGAAACTTGGATGAAAGAAAGTGGAGATGCAGAGTAATAGTTGGAAAACTGTGAACGGTAGGAGTGGCTGGTGCAATTAAATCTTTGTTGAATGTGAGGTCTGGCTCTAGTGCACTTCGGGTTCTGTATATGAAGATTATATTGTTACAGGTGGTGGCA
>JABUQX010125998.1:2500-5000 GCA_015478945.1 Trachelipus rathkii
AATATTCTTTGCTATATATATATATATATATATATATATATTTTTACTGCGCTCTTCTATTGCTCACTATATATATATATATATATAATAACATATATACTGTATATATATATATATATATACTATATATAGTGCGGATGGATGTAATATTTTGACATCCAGAATTGCCAATATTTTATTTAGATGCAAATTTTGACTTTTTTTTTTTCTTTAGTTAGCATTTTATATAAAATGCTTTGAGAAAATGTAAATATTTTAATACTGTAATGACAAATGGAAATTTTAACAAAACATTTAATATATTTACGTATAATTAATTGAAAGGTAAATTAAATAAATCTTATATACCACAAAATCAATGTTACTTTATCATGTATAAACTCTTATATTGACAATTCCACTCTTCTGTGCCCATTACACACTCAAAGATGCCCCACGCAACTTATTATAAAAATATTGCTAGGTTAACGGACTTAAAGCAGCTGACCTTCGATCTTTTTTTGTATTTTCTAATTGGGGCAGTAAAAACATGGTTATTTTCAACGTCTCAAAAACTTGTTTCTTCATGTTCTATCATGACGATATAATTTTCCATACACCTATAACATTAGGCATAACCTGTTCAAATCTTAATATTCTTTGTATATGTTTAGTGTTCCTAGACATCTTCAAAATTTCTTCACACAAGCCCAGTTTCTTGCTTTCTATTGGGGAGTTGTTCATCCTTATATGAAGCAGGTATCGCATATCTGTAGCAGTGTTGCCAATTTGGTGCATTTTGCAATAGATCTAGAGCGTTTATTGCTACTTTAGTGCAAAATTTTATTAAACGCGTGCTCTTGTTTTTACTGATATTTTGAAGTGTCTAGTGCGTTTTTCATCAATATTGGCATTTTGACTTTTTTTTTAATAAAATCTAGTGCCTTCTGATATTTTGAGTTGGCAACACTGATTTTTTTTATTCTGTAGTTGTCATACTAACACAAGTTCTTTATAAGGTGTTTAGTCTGGAGATCTTCGACTTGTCCATTCTCCCGCTTTCCATGACCCTCCAATCTCTCTCTCTTCCTGTTGAAGTTTAATTATACCATCGCTATTATAATGGACACTCTTCTTGCCAACTTTCCAATTTTATCCATACTCTTTTAAAGGAGATCTCATGCAACTTGTCTAACGACACAATTTCATCATTTCTCAATCCAACTTTTTCATCCCAGACTTGACCACTATGCTCATTCTTAAATCTGTTTTACTGGTTAAGTCTGGAACACACATCCTTCTTCTATTGTCGCTACTTCCTATGACATAAACACTTTCAAAATCCTTGACTGCATCGGTTCGTGTCTTTCTCGATTCTTACTGGCATTCATGTAGGATAATGGCAGCTCCTACCAGACGCTATATATATATATATATATATATATATATATATATAAATTAATATATATATATATATATATATATATATATATATATATATATATATATATATATATATATATATATATATTATAATATATATATAAATATATATATATATATATATATATATATATATATATATATATATATATATATATATATATATATATATATAAGTAGTATCGGGGCCATTTTGCACGAAAATGACCTTGACCACCTACCTGAGCTTGACTGACCTTGACCTTTTTTGGCCTTGACCTTTTTTTGACCTTGACCTTTTTGAGCCCAAATTTTTTGGCTTTACCTTTTGGGCCTTTACCTTTTTGGCCTTGACTTTCGACCAAACCTTTGATCTTCCATGGGTCATTTTGGCCCACGGTATTTTGGCAACCCTAATTTTTTGGCAACCCTAATTTTGCAACCCTTCGCAGGCGGGGACGCGGCGGGACGCACCAGCGGGTGCGGGGTTGGCTGCGGGTGGGGTCATGCTGAGCCCTGGTGGTTAGCTTATGAACTAGTGAAATTAATAATTATTCCTCAATGTAAGTATTTATTATAAATATGATATACACTTAGTAAAAATAAAACACTTTTAATACAAATCAGATAACTTGTGCACCGCTTAACAGCTAAAATGACTATGATTTTAAAATGAGTTTGGGTCTAAAAAATGATAATAAAACACACACCTGCTCAAATACAAGTTTAAAGAACAAGTTAATTTTCAAAAGACGATAAATAATTCTCGACCAATCACATACGAGGTCATATAGAGATAAGGATTACCCCGTCCAATCACAAGTAAGGAAAACATTTCCTTTTTACCTGCTTAAAGGATCTTACCGGTCCAACATGTTTCAGTTTGAAATATATTTATAAAATAATAATAACAATGATTCTTGTCTATACGGGAATTACCTTTTGACCTGGTATTTAGGATTAAGTGGCCGTCTAAAAAGACATCTAAATTTAGGCCTAATTTAGGCCTAAATGTAGTTATTGCACCACATTTACAGAAAAAGGTCAAGTTTTGATATATTTTGGTGACCTGGAATTAGGCTATTAAATCGCCCGGGTT
>JABUQX010125998.1:10000-20000 GCA_015478945.1 Trachelipus rathkii
ACTGTAACAGCAATAACTTGTATATATAACCTGTATATAGAGATCATACGTCTTTGAATCACCACCTAAAAAAATGAAAATTGTAAAGTTTGTAATTCTGGGAAATACGTATATTCAATATTAGGAAAAGAAATCAAAAAAGTATATCTTCCATTTTTTTTTAAATACACAGAGAGAAAAAAATTTCAAATATATATATATATATATATATATATATATATATATATATATATATATATATATATATATATATATATACTATATATATATATATATATATATTTATATATATGTATATCTTTCTTTATATATATACTATACTTATATATATATATATATATAGATGGTCAGATTTTTTAATGCTCACAGTATGTAACTAAGGGACCGGCAGCTCCTACAGTAAAAACAAATTATATATTTGGAATCAGCGGAAAATTCTAAGATGGGATTTTTTTTTTTTTTTTTTTTTTAATTTATTGTTATTTTTGCTTATTCATCCGAATATTTTAAAGTATTTCCCCCATTTAGGGGCTCGAGCCGACGGGGACAGGGGGACGTTCATACCCCGGAGAGATGGTCAGGAGGAACCCCCGCGACGCAAAGACAGAGCGGGGGTTTCGGGGAGACCATCCCCGGAGGATTAGTCTCCCGTCGTCCCACCGGGAGGCCGAGACCCCGACTCCTGCCATCTTGGCCGTTTTACCCTATGGTATTCCTTTAGTTAAGTAATACCAAAGTGTTTTGGAGTAAAATTGTTCTTTTTTTAACTAAAAAGAGGAATACCATAGAGGTAAACCGCAAGAGATGGCAGAGTCAGGGGTCTCGGCCTCCCGGTGGACGACAGGGGACTAATCACCCCTCAGGGGATGGTCTCCGGAACCCCTGCTCTTTGGTCTTTGGGTGTGAGGTTCACTCTTTGACCCCCCACGGGGTATGGAAAACGTCCCCCTCTGTCCCCCGTCGGCTGGAAATAATTTTTAAAATATTTTCGATGAATAAGCAAAAAAAAAAAAAAAAAAAAAATAAAAGTTAAATCCCATCCTTAGAATTTTCCGCTGATTCCAAATATATAATTTGTTTTACTGTAGGAGCTAACGGTCCCTAATTTTTTATACTGTGAGCATTAAAAAAATCTGACCATATATATATATATATATATATATATATATATATATATATATATATATATATATATATATATATATGTAACCAAAATGTCCAAATTAAATGAAATTATTTATATTTGCCAAACTATAAAATATATATATATATATATATATATATATATATATATATATATATATATATTTGAAATTTTTTCTCTGTGAAGTTCAAAAAAAATGGAAGATATACTTTTTTGTTTTCTTTTCCTAATATTGAATATACGTATTATCCAGAATTACAAACTTTACAATTTTCATTTTTTTAGGTGGTGATAAGACGTGTGATCTATATATGTATATGTAATATAGCAACTGTATATATATATAATAATAATAGCCTTGTATGTATATGTATGTATAGCCAACCAACATGTAACCAACAATATTAGTAACATAACATATATGCTGCTGCTGCTTAACAATAACCATACAGTAACAATATGTATATGTATATATAACAATAGCAATATATAATATAACAGCAACAATAACCAGTAATATATGTATATAATAAAGATATGATATATATGTATATTTATATATAAACATAACAACAAGAAACAACATAACCAACCAATAATATATATAATATATACTCATATATATATATATATATATATATATATATATATATATATACTAAAAAACTTAGTTATACTGATAACATTGGGAATATTTTCTCTAGGGAATGCGAAAATGTTATTTAATTTTCAGGGTAAAAGTTCATATGATGTAAATAGAAAGGTGAAAATACTTTCATGCGCGTAAATTGAAAGCCTCTTGTGAATTCTATATCAGCCAAACATTTTCATCTTGAAAAGTTGCCAGTTATTAATTTAGTTAGTCGCAAATGATTAAGTTTCGAAAAAAATAGATAAGTTAAAGAAATATATGAAGAATCCCCCCCCGTAGGGTAAAACACAATTGTATTGTTGCCGGGAGGGTGGTTTACGCCTTCCAGGGGGAGTCGCCGGGGGTCAGAGTGAAGCGGAGACTCTCCTCTCCCCTGAAACTCCTCCCCCCAAGGAGCAACCCCCTATTTCATTCGCATTCTAACATATGACTGAAGCAAAATATACAAAATACTTACAAAAGAGTTCAGGTTTCAACGTCTTCTCAGAGGTATTATTATTATTATTATTATTTATTATTATTATTATTATGTATATATATTATTATTATTATATGTTATTATTATTATTATTATTATTATTATTATTATTATTATTATTAAATATACAACACCACTATTTTCATGAAAATTACACGAAATGTTTTAAATGATCTGTAAAATAACGAAAAACGTGGAAAAAAAAATACAAAAAATGACCTTGAAAAAGTTATGAAGACTGCAAATTTCATATTCATAACAATCTATTGAGGACCTCGTCAATTTATATTTACACCATTCGATTTTCATGAAACTTACAGTAAATATTTAAATTGACCTGTTAAGAAGGAAAGCGTAAGGAAAAAAAATCTAAAATGCCACTGGAAAAAAGCTATGAAGTCTGAAAATCTCCTTTACATAGCAAATTAGGCAAATTTGTACAAACTGTAATGTAACTAGTGAGGATATAGTCAACCACCTCACAAGGCTGGAGTTCTTCCATAACCTCCTGAGTTTCCTGATCACAAACTGGTATAATAATGAAAATTAATTTAGGTTAAGTTAGGTTAGGTTAAGTACCTCGGTAGTCACAGTAGTACAGTTTCTACAAATTTGCCGCAAATTAGTTTTAGGTGCCAGATGCACTTTTTTTCAGTCATATGGTGTTAATTTTTTTTCTTTTTAACACCAATCACGGGTCTCGGGAAATTGGGTGGAGCCCCCTCAGAAGAAATGTTAGTATGCCATGCATTTGTATCTTCAAATTTGTTTTAACCAAAAATATGAAATTGAGAAACTTCAAATTTTCTTGTACGGCTTCATAACTTTTTTCAGGTGTCTAATTAATAAGACCTATTATTATTATTATTATTATTATTATGTATTATTATTATTATTATTATTATTATTATTATTATTATTATAAAAACATGACTTACGAAGGAAAACTATTTTACAACCACTTTTTAGCAACCGAAATTTGAAACTGTAAAGCTCAGAATCTCAAAAAATATTTTCTCTTCCCTTATTTACGAATAAAAACAAAAACAAAAATAATTACAAATTCTGAAGGAAGGGACTTTGAACTATTTTAAAGTCTGACTCTGAACTTCTGATACGTAAATAACTCGATGACTTATTTCAACTATATCCTCGTACTTTGTCGGGCGAAATTATATATCTAATTACAGTATCTATGAGAATTTTCTTATCTTTTTAATTATATATATATATATATATATATATATATATATATATATATTATATATTATATATATATATATATATATAATATATATATATATATATTATATATATATATATATTTATTATATATATATATATAATCAGTAAAAATTCAGAAACTGCTAACCATACGCTCAACAGTATCGTAAATGGTACGAACAATTAAAACCTCCCTTATTGGGTTTCGACACCCGCACAACTCGCAGTTAGTATGCCAAAGCGTGTTACCATCAGAACCAAGAGAGGCTAAAGGAATCTACCATTTTTCTCTGAAAGATTACTATCTTCCCAGAAGAATAAGGCAAGTCAATCTTGACAGTGACCTCTGGCAGATCTCCCCGCCCCACTCGGGTCAACGGGTCACACAGGGTGCTACCGGGGAGTAACGGTTATCAGTAACAATTCAGAACTGCTAACATAACGCCTCACAGTTTCGTAAATGGTAAGAACAATTAAAACTCCCTTATTGGGTTTCGAACCCGCACCCTCGCAGTTGTATGCCAAGCGTTTTACCACTAGACCAACGAGAGGCTAAAAGGAAATCTTCCAATTTTCTCTGGAAGATTACTATCTTCTCAGACAGAAATAGGCAATAAGCGGGGTTAAATTACTATCCTTCCCAGAAGAATTACAGGCCATAGGGGAGTTTCAAATTGTTCTTAACCATTTTACGAACTGTGAGCGTATGTTAGCAGTTCTGAATTGTTACTAATACCGTTACTCCCGAGTAGCACCCTGTGTGACCTTGAACCGAGTGGGGCGGGGAGATCTGCCAGAGGTCACTGTCAAGATTGACTTGGCCTTATTCTTCTGGGAAGATAGTAATCTTTCAGAGAAAATGGTAGATTTCCTTTTACCTCTCGTTGGTCTGTGGTAACACGCTTGGCATACTAACTGCGAGGGTGCGGGTTCGAAACCCAATAAGGGGAGTTTAATTTTTCTTACCATTTTACATATATCTTATATTATATATATCAATATATATATATATATATATATATATATATATATAATATATATATATATATATATAATAATTAATATATGGTAAAAGTTACTTAACGCTCACACAGAACGGGACCTCGGATCAAAAAAAAAATTTCCCAGGTAGCCTCTATGATACATAAGTAGATGTTTTAGGGACGAAATGAAAATTTTTTTTCCTCACCTTTCCTGACCTTACCTAACCTAACCTAATTTCGCCCCTAGAACATAGGTAAAAAAAAAATTCATGTTCGCCCGCTAAACACCTATTTATGTATCTAAATGCTACCTGTGAAGAAATTTTTTTGATCCGACCTCCCGTTCCGTGTGGGAGTTAAAGTAACTTTGTCCATTGACAAAGTTACTTAACGCCCACACGGAACGGGAGGTCGGATGAATTTTTTTTTCTTTGCAGGTAACCTCTATGATACATAAATAGATTGTTCTTAGGGGCGAAATTTTTTTTTTTTTTTTTTTTTTTTTTTTTTGGTCCTATGTTCTAGGGGTGAAATGAGGTCAGAAAAAAAAAATTCATTTCGTATATAAAAAAAAGTTTAGTTACCCTTCCAAATTCAATTTCTTTCATTTCCGTTTTCTTTTGAACCGCACGAACACAATAAATCGTTCCATATTCCAATACATATTATTTCATTAACAATTTCGCAGCGCAAACTAGAACCCAAAACAAGAATTTTTTTATTTTATTTGGTTTAAATAGTTTTCATTTTCCCTCTAGAAATGTTTAAATTTAATTAAACTTTAGTTTTATATTCAGTAAATTTACTAATGTATAGTATTTTCGTTTGGGCGTTAAGTAACTTTTACTCATATATATATATATATAATATATATATATAAATATATTATATTTATTATATTTAAATATATTTTATATCATTATATTTAAATATATATATATATATATATATATATATATATTATATATATATACAGGGCTGCGGAGCCGGAGCCGCGGAGCAGCAAGGTTTTGGGTGGAGCCGGAGGCGAAACTTTTTGATGGACTGGAGCCGGAGCCGGAGGCGAAATTTTGGGGGATCTGGAGTCGGAGCCGAAATTTTAAGGGGACCTGGAGCCGGAGCCGGAGTAGGAGCCGCAAAAAAAGAGGCTGCTCCGGCTCCGGCAAATACAAAATTAAGTAATTATTAATTTTATAACTACAGGTGTTATATATATATATATATATATTATATATATATATATATATATTATATATATTTATATTTATATATTAAATATATATATAATAAATGTATATATATATATATACAGTATATATTATATCTTAATAATTGAGGAGATCACCTCCAATTCTTATATTTCCAATATTTCAATTTTTATCAATATAATATATATATATAAGATATATAATAATTAATATTAAATTATGTAATTTTAATAAATATATATATATATATATATATATATATTAATATATATATATATTTTATATTATATATATATATATATATATATATATATATATATATATATTATATATATATATATATATATATATTTTTTTTTTCCAGAAAATTTGATTTGTAATATTTTTATTCAAGAATAAAAAAAGGTTTCGGTAGCTTTATCTAATAGTTAACTTTACTTAAGTAAGTTTAATATCCCTAGAAAAATCATGTCAACTAAACAAAATCGAAAAACACCTCATGTACTTGAATATATTACTCACTCTGAAGATAAAAATACTTCATTTGTCATTATGAAATAGTTAACACAGTTGATGGGAACAGTCAGTTCGAACATACCAAAAGATCTCCCTAACGATTATACCAGTTATCATGGGGTCACAATACAATCTATTGGTCCTCTATATTAATGGACATTTTTAAACGCTCATATCCAGACATTGCTGGCAATTGTTAAAAAGACAAAAAAGGGGTTTGGGGGGGAAAAAAAAAGCTAAAGGTAATCAGGATAAACCTTTAATTTCAAAAACTCCAGACTAAAATGAAACTTTCTTTTGTTGCAAATAAATTTTACCTTTTATTGTTAAGTGATACATAAAAATTACATATTGGATTTAATGGTTGTAAAGTATAGTGACCCATTAGTTTTCTTTGGATGAATAGGATTTAGAGGAATAGGTGGGGAAATGGTTTATAAATTTGAGGTACTTTTAGATAGGAGAAATATTTGTAAAATAGGAGAGAAGCTAAATAAGGAAAAAATTGGATAAGAATTGCGTAAAGGACTCTATCTGTTTTTAAAAATGGATACTTACACATGGGCAAAGCTAATTATTTGTTCATAATTTTATATATGTTGGAGAAATAAAACACCTATCCTTCTACAAACGTTTAAGGCAATAATACAGAAGTTTTCTCACATTAAAGCGAATATACATCAATGAATTTGTTACTGAATCTTAAAAGAATTCGAAAAAACAAGAGACAAGAAATTAGCTTAGTTACGGATAACGTATCAAACATGATCAGTACGAATGAAAAATTAAATAAGGACAAAGAGGGTGAGGAATAGGAAGCGGTAAATGTGATATGATTTTTATTGAATGTCAAAAACGAAGAAGTAATAGTTGTTTTTAGAATGAACTTGATAAAACTATGAAAGACTATGTTCCGATACGTTAACATTGCGCACATGAGATGTGGAGTTCATACTTTGCAGTTACCAGTGCGTGATGGTCTCCACAATACTCATAAAGCAAATCTTATAAGCAGGGCAAGACAAATAGCAAAAGCAGCACGTACCCAAATTAATGGAAGTTCTAAATAGAATCAGTGCAAAATGACAATCTTTAGGTCAAGAGACAGAATGGGGAAGTAATGTCCTAACTGCCTCTAAGGCTTCTGCAACTAAAGATTATAGTAGTAGTATGATGGCTGTCGGTACTCTGACTTTATCTCTCCGACAAGTCAGTGGGAACAATCGAAACACTTCGAGAATTATTAAAACACCCATAATTTACAACAAAAATATTCAATCAGAAACTTGACTGCAAGGAAATTTTTATAGAGAACGGATTTTTAGCAAATCACAAATTAATTCCATGAAAAGAAGGGAAAGAATGTTAACTGAAAATAAAAATATTTTTGTCGACAAATCATTGTTTAGGAATATTTCCCAGAACTGAAGATCTGATATTTAAAGCTAAGAGTGTTCTTTGTGAACTAGGACATTAAAATGAATAACGCTATCGAAAAGAAATCTGGGTCGCGGAGTCAGATAGTTCAGCAGTTTCAGGAATACTCCCTTGTAGAATTTTGTCAGATTGAAGATGAACGAAGAACAACTTTGCCAGATAATGGGAAAATTTGGAGCATGCAGAAATGCGATTGAAAATAATAAAAAGCAATCTAAAACCATAGTAAAGAGAACCCCATTTCCAAAACCCTAAATTCTTCTAGAAAATTAAAGGTAGAATTCCATAAGTCATTAGATGGAATATTGAAAATCGACCGGAAATCAAAGTTATCAGTTAAAGAGGCAATCAATTGCTATCCTAAAATTTTGCAAGATGCCGCTTGCACAATTAAAGCTTTGCCTCCTATTCAAGTGAATGTTTGAGAGCTTATTTTCTGCTTTAACAAATAATAAATCGGTTAAGAACATCGTTAAAGAGGATTTTTTTCATGGTTTTATTTAAGAACAATTGTTTTTGAAATACAATTTAATATTAGCTATGTCACGGGCTACTTCAAAGAGAAATTATTTTAAAAGTTAGGAAGAAGGTTGATTATATATATTATTATTATATATATATATAATACCCTTATTTATATATATTATATTTTTTATATAACTCACTATATATATATATATTATATATATATATTATATATATATATATATATATACGGTATATATCTATATTTCATATTAGGGATGTACCGGAACAAGGTTCCGGCCGGAACCTCGATTTTTGGAAGTTCCGGTTCCGGGCCGGAACTAATCGGAACTTTCTATTTTTTTCAAATGTTTTCTTGATAAATCAGAAATTGGTTTGTCATTTACTTCAGTTATGATTATGTTAAATAATAATATAGAAAATTGATACGACAGTATGTGAACAAATATCATGATAAATATGACCGCGGATCATAGCTTTCGAAAACTTTAAATATGAAACAATATTTTCACACCCGATGCCAGTAGCTTTAATACTCTAGAACGGAGTTGGGGATTTTTTTGATTTTTTTGAGATTTTTTTATTTTTTATTTTTTTTTTTGACAAATTCCTTTTTTAAATTATTAATTAATTTAAAAGTAGTTAATATCCTAATTATTACCTATTATAAGAACTTTAAGTCAATATACTTATTTATTTTTATAAAGTTATTTAATTCTATATACGGTATTATTATTTATTATATATATATATATATATATATATATTAGTTTTTTTATTACTGTATATATCTGAGTACTTCTAATTTTTTATTTCTTTATTAAAATGACTTGAAACAAATTGATCGAATTTAACATTATTATTAGATGAAATAACTTATCATTAATTTAGATATAGCTAGGATTGTTATTAATTTAGAAAAAAAGTGACCTAAAAAATAATAAAAAAATAAAAAATCCAAAAAAAATCATGATTTTTACTAGTGAAAAAAAATCGTAAAAAATCGTTTGATTTCAATATTTGATTATTTTTGTGCCATACTGCTTTAAGATTTTTAAGCAAGGTAACAAAATTTTGTACAGTAGTACTGTTATTATTATTATTATTATTTATTATTATTATTATTATTATTATTATTATTATTATTATTATTATTATTATTATTATTATTATTATTATTATTATTATTTTTATTATTATTATTATTAAAAAAATTAACTTTTAAAGTAGAAACTACTACAAACAAAATATTAATTTAAGCAAAAAAATTTAAAATTTTTAAAACAAGATTCCATAATTTACTTACTTAAAATGAACTTATTTGAATTTTGAAATGTTGTGGTGTATGAAAATAAGTTGCTCTCCATGTTGTGCACGTTACCCGCTTCTGAAAAAAGCTTTTTAACTTTGAAGACCCGTAGAACTTTATATAAGCTGCGTTCCAGAAGCCCGACTGAGCCCGGGCGGGGCACAAAGGCTGCACATGCATCGTTTTCCAAGAGCCGTTTGCGCACTTCTCACGTCGTAAACTTCGCAGTCAGCGCCGTTGTAAATCCTCGATTTCGGCGAATTAAATAAACGTGGCGGATTGCGCGGATGAATACTTTGTTTACAACCAAATTTCTTTACAAAACATGTGTCGGAAATGGCTTGCCAAAAATTTTTTATATATTTTCAAGTTTAACTTTTATATTTAGGATACTAATATATCGTATTTCAAAATAGATACATATATAAGTATAAGAGTATTGTTCAATTGCCAAGCTGATCTGACGGGTGCGCTCGGCCGTTTCCAGGTACTCAATTTCCTGTTCTCTCTATGATTGGTTAATGTAATTTTTTTTTTTTCAATTTGAAGCGTTTCCAAGTCGA
>JABUQX010125998.1:22500-25669 GCA_015478945.1 Trachelipus rathkii
TTTCAGGTTGGTAATCTTTGTTTTGAGTAAAGAAATAATCATAAGAAAAATGGAAGAAGAAACCTGCTTTTTGTGTTCCAATGTGCTTTGTGACGATACACTCTATGTCGCGTTAACTTGACGGGAATTATCAACGCGAGCAAACAAAGAGATGATAAAATTCATGAACTTTTCAATCCCATGCCTACTGGTGCTGTTAAAGTACATACAGAATGTCGACGTGTATACGTCAATCCTATCAAAATTAAAAGTGATATAAAACTGAAAACATCGCAAGATGATATTCCTTCGACCAGCTCGAGAACGCTACGAGGAAGTGTTGGATCGTTCAATTTCAAAGAGAATTGTTTGTTTTGTAGGCAGATTATTACGGATTATTGAAAGCATAAAAAAATGGCAGTTATTCCTGTGCATACTTTCCAGTTTCGCGAGACAATTTTGAAAGTATACAGTACTAGAAGTGATTTATGGGCAGCAAATGTACACGCGAGGATGCTTTCAGTCATAGATTTACCTGCTGCGGAAGCTTGATATCACCAAGTATGAAGTGTCAATTTTAGGAGAGGCAAACCCATTCCTGTGAAGTATACTCCTGAAGGCAGTGGAGGATTGCCCACATCAGTAGGCCGTCCGGCTGACAGTAGTAGTAGGGGAGGTATATTGCTCGCCCAGATTGGGGGGAAAAATGATGACCCAAATTTTTTACTCCATATTGGAGGTCTCACTTGGGGTAAAAAATGATAACCACAATTTTTACCTGCCCTTCGACTCTTTTTCTGACCGCGACATATGTTTTTTTTGCTATGAATTTTTATACCTGACCTTGACCTTCTTTGGGCCTTGACACATTTTTTTGAGAAACCCTAAATTTTATGAGAACCTAATGTTTTAGAGAACTCCATATTTTCGACCTAATACTCTTTGGTCTTTCCTGGTATTTTTTGGCCAACGGTATTTTTTTGGGCCACCTAATCTTTTTTTGGCAAGCCCAATTTTTTCGGGAAACCCTTGAGTTTTTGGGCAACAGCCTTCGAAGTGAAGGGTTTGCGCCAAAACGGTTGGCGTAAGCAACCGGCTTCGTACGTATTGCCCACTATTTTTACCACCCTATTTTTTCGACCAACCCTATGGTCTTCCATGGGTCAATTTGGCCCACGCTAATTTTGGCCACCCTTTAGGGGCTTAGCCTTTTTTTGATTTTTTAATGTCTTTACCTTGTTTGACGATGATATTTTTTCGACCAAACCCTTTGGTCTTCCATGGGGTCAATTTTGGCGCCACGGTATTTTTTTTGAGACCCAAATTTTTTGAGAACCCAAATTTTTTTGAGAACCAAAATTTTTTTTCGACCAACCCTTGCCTCCAAAGCTTGACAGATCCAGTGGGTCAATGTTGACTCCAACGGTATTTTTTGTTCTTCATGGGTCAATTTTGACCAACGGTAATTTTTTGTCCTTCCTTTAGGGACTTAGCCTTTTTTGATGTCTTAACAATGTTTGACCATGATATTAACCCTTTGATCTTTCATGGGTCATTTTTGGCCCACGCTAATTTTTTACCCACTCGTGCGTGACCCACCCGTCACATATTTCGTTCCTAACTTGTACGCATGTATGAACCTACCCTAACTTGAACACCTACACACGTGGCGCGTGCGCACAACACACTCACACACACACACACACACACACACAACACACCACTTACACTTTACAGAGCATTCACTATCCACTTTAAAAAAAACCAACCAAAAAATTTACCCAATTAGGGAACACTTTAACAATTTTTAACCAAAAAACAAAAAAAATACACTTTATACCAAGTGCGCGTTCGGCCTTGACCTTGCAAGATACCATGGGTCAATTTTGCCCACGGTAATTTTTTGTCCCTCCTTTAAGGGACTAAGCCCTTTTTTGATGTCTTAAGTTAACCTTGGTTTGAACCATGAATTTTTCGGACTTGACCTTGGCCATATCCATGGTCATTTTGAACCCCGCTACTTGATGGCTTTTGATGGTTACATACCGTAGAAGTATCTAAAAGTGCATGTTCTATTGTGTTTGAGTATAGATTGAGTGCCAGTGAGTGCCAAGTGAGTGCCAATTGAGTGCCAATTGAGTGCCAATGAGTGCAATGATGTGCCAAGTGAGTCCACATAGTGCAGTGAGTGCACATAGTGTCCATGAGTGCCAATTTTCTTCAAGTCTTTTCTAGCCTCCCTAAGCCCCGAATAGCCCTAATTGGGTGTCTACCCCTAGGTTATATAGGTATGAGGATTCGATTGGTGTATATTACAAACTTGCTAGGATGCTTCCTACTATGAGTTAGTCCTTTTTCCTAACGACTTATACACACAGACACATTATAGGATATACCTCTCCACTAAGGACACCTACAGATTAAAACCATATACACTTCATAACACTCACACCCCCGCAGATGCATTACAACTTCTACACCTCCACACGTCGATTATTTTGAAGCCTCAACTTCTGATGCCCAGCAATAAATGCCTCAGCAATTCGATGCACCCAACTTTGGACTCCGCTCCATCATAAATGCTCAGCAGAGCATTGATTGCTCAACTTTGAAGGTTCGTACTTCTGTGAGTCATCTTTGATGCCGTCATACCTTTGAGACCTAAATACCCACCCACTATATTGATGATTATCTTTTGATGAAGTATCATCAAATTGATCGGCTCATTCTCTACCCCTACATCAAAGAAAAGAGTTAATGATTAATGTCTATACTTATGTTATAAGCTGATGTCACCACGGAGACAGCATGATCTCTCTTCCACTGAGTCCACGAACCCGCACGCCACAGGGTGCGAACGCCGCGCGAATGAAAAATATATATACTATAACGTCTTCATTTTTTATTTCATGCTTAATTAAAACATTTTTTATTAAAACATTTTCGCGAAACTAAACTGTAACTCATTAACGGACCATATTTGTTGAACCTTCTTTTTAATTTAGATTAACGAAATTGTACTGAAATTAACGGAAACTTTTTACTTTTTTAAATTTTATAATTTTTAAAAATTGGTACGTAAAGGTTTAGATGAAATTAGACGGACTGATATATAAACATTGTTACCTTTTATGAACTTTGTGTACGAAATTTTATAAAATAAAATGAAACATTAACAGTGTTAAAAGGC
>JABUQX010126000.1:2500-7500 GCA_015478945.1 Trachelipus rathkii
TTGCAGGTATGGCCTTGTAAATGAGATGAACGCTGGTCGTTTCCTCTCGGTTACAAGGAGCTCGCATCAGTTCCCTGTGGCTAGTCAAACTATCGTGATGTGTTGGTGATTGTGATATGGATGTAAATCTATAGAGCACTATGCTTCATATATATATTATATATTATATATTATATTATATATATTTATATATATTATATATATATATAATATATATATTTATATATATATATATATATATATATATATATATATATATATATATATATATATATACCTACTATTTTTCGTGTGTGTGAGATAGTTTGCATAGTCATAGTAATAAAGTGCTTAGTAAATCTCAATTCGTAGCTATGCTCGAATTCACCATTTTATATATATAGTATATATATATATATATATTATATATATATATATATATATATATAATATCATTATATATTCTATATATTATATTAGTTATATATATATAATACAGTTATATATATATATATATATATATACATACTATTATATAATTATATGGCCATATAATTATATATATGTATGTATTAGTTCTAAATTTTATTTACAGTTATTTTTAAATTTATTTCCTAATGCTGGATGTAAGTCTCTCGAAGCCATTAGAGAGGAGAGAATTCCACTTGGTGTAAAGAAAGAATTTTTGTATAAGTAGAGAGGTAAGAAACCTGTGTAATCAAATTAATTATACATCAAAGAGTATAAAGAAAATAATCTACTATTTCATGAACGACGTTTTAAATTATAAAAGAGTAAAATGAAACCTTTATTGTACCAAAATATAAATGCATGTAAATGTTAATTACAAAAGAATGCATTATGTAATCATTGTATGGTACAAAATAATTGCTGTAAATGTTTAATGGTACAAAAGAATCATTCTGATTAATCATTCGTCGGATCTGCTACTATGGAAGATATATAAGTGTTTCATTAATTGTATGATTAATGAGTTTTATATTATTCCTATTATTTGTTTCTAATTTTTTATATATGTTTTTTGGCGATTTTTACTGAGGTCTGATTATATGGTTAGAGTCCACAGTGTGGCAAATAAAATCTTTGCTGTAGAAGACTCCATTATTTGGCCCTGTGTGCCGAGGCTCGAATTGCAATTGGAGAAAATTTTCATATACTATATTATATTTATTAGTATTATATATATATATATATAATATATATTATATATATGTTATATAGTATATATATATATATATATATATATATATATAATATATATGATATCTAGTTCCAGAAGTTAGATAAATATCACACTTCAACCTTTTTTTCACAATCTCCTCAGAGACGCTCTGTATTAGATGAAATTATTTGGAGACTGGTAAAACAAAATGGATTTTAACATCGGAACTGTAAACATGGCTTTTGTGAAAATAGAGAGCCATTGTTAGAGTGCTTTGAAAAAAAAATTCGAAACGAAAGCAAACAAGGAGGACACGAGAGCAGGAGGTTTGGCAAAGACTATTGACTGATCCTATTTTTGTATTTTGGCGCACCGTTTTTCGCCCTATAATGCAACACGTAGATTGGTTCTATAATAAAATTCAATCAAGAAATCCGACGGTAGTTCTCATAAATGGGTTAGGTTAGAATTAGTTTAGTATTTAGAAATCAGGCTATGACCACATAATGTACTAATCCATAAATTGAGGTGTAACTGTATGATGTTTGTGAAGGTAAGTAGAAGATTCGTTAAATGCTTCCAATTACATACGAATTAAAAAAAGCTACTGAGTATTGAGTTGCACTTAAAAAGACTAACTGTTTATCCATTTTTTTAACATCTTGAGACTCAATTCTGAACTTACAGTTATATTTTTCTTGAAGATTTCTATTTTCGGTAAGGAGCTCTTTGATTCTTTTAACTACATTATTGGAAAAAAGGAACAAATCAGACTTTTGAAGAAAATTTAAGTTGCTAAAATCTTAATAACTCCTCCAATGTCAATCTATTGCAGCTGAAAGATGCTTTTTAGATTCAAAGAATTAAAAACCGCTATTCGGAATACAATGGGACAAGTAGACTGAATGCCGTCGTTGCGCTTGCAACTGAAGATATATTGTCCTCAATTGTTTTTTTGACATCTTTTGTGAATTGACTTATATGCAAGTCAAAAAACGACCAAGAATGGACTTCAGAGACAAATTTCAAAAATTTACAATCTAATCAGTGACAAGTTTCAGCAATTTATTATTTATATTTTAGTTTAAAGTACTTATGAAAGTGACTTTTTTTTTAATGTAATTGTGTTACCGTACGAAGTAGAATAATGCCCAGAGTTGGCTAACCTTTAGTAAAAATGCGATATATATATATATTATAATATTATATATATATTATATACTATATATATATATATATATATAATATATATATATATATAATACTATATATAAGTATATTATATTATATTATAATAATATATTATTGGTGTTAAAATATATGCATACCATTTCTACCAGAGTCGCCAATGATATATATATATATAATATAGTAATATATTATAGTAGATATAGTATATATATATATTATATACTATATATATCTATATATATCATATATATATATATATATATTGTACTATATATATTTTATTATATATATATAATATATACTTACATCAATCATATAAGCTTAGGCTAATGTAATTTATAATAATAAAACTTTGTAATTATGCTGAAGAAATTATTAACTCCTGGAACACAGTTTGGATATACATAAGGGTTTTAACCTGTGTATAGATTATATCTTTTTGGCATATAATATTGAATCTTATTAGAAATAAAAGATTTAAGCAGCCTACCATTGAATTCATGTTTCCTCTGCATGATCTGTGATCGCAAGAAATTAATCCATTTTCTCAAAAGCAAATCAAATTGATTTACATATAGCTATAGGCCAATATATCATTAGTTCCCACATTTTTACAGTCAATAATCAAAAAATATCTGAAAATCATTAAATAAAATTAGCTAAATAAATATAATATACATAATAAACATTTAAATATTTATGAAAATGCAAAAAATGCAATATATATATATATATATATATATATATATATATATTTTATATATTATAAAAAATACATTGAATATATATATATATATATATATATATATAATATATATATATATTATATATTATATTATATATATATATATATATATATATATATATAGTTTAAGAAGTACATAATGCATTTCCCCAGCACAGTGGTTTCTTTCACCCAAACGCAATAAAACTAATCTTAAAAAATTTTTTAATGGTTAAATTTAAGTTTGAAAAGGTCAAGGTATGTGTGGTTGTGACATATGGTCCATCTGAGGGTAATGTTGAAGAGAGTGTGATTTTCTGGGATAATCTGAATGATGCTTTGGATTTTCCTTAACGTTTTGAGTCGCTCGTAACTCATCCTCAGGAGGCTACAAAGACACACATATACATAATATTACAAAAAAGTTAAAAGATGAAAAATTAATGAAATTATGATTAATTGGCAGACAAGAATAAAATTGAAATTAAGATTAAAATTACAATTACATATAAAAGGAAATAATGTTACAAAAATTTTGTGATGGATACGGGATACGATTCATAATCAATGCATTATTTTTTATCTTTTAATTTTTTTGTAATATTATGCATATGTCTCTCTTTGCAGCCTCCTGAGGATGAGTAACAAGCTACTCGAAACATTGAGGAAAATTAATAAATCTTTATGGCTCTTGTTCCATTCCTGGTCATCCAATTTATACTATATGGATCAATGATACCTTAAACCTAAACCTAACCTATATAAATCAATGATACTGTAAACCTAGACCTAATCTAGATTTATTTATGAAACCCATATATATATATATATATATATATATATATATAATATATATATATATATATATATATCATATATATATATATATATATATATATATATATATATATATATATATATATATATATATATACTATAGAAAATTTATATATATATATATAAACATGCAAAATACATCCAAAGATATTTATATATATTTAGTTTTATGCTATATATATTAATATATAGATATATATTTAATAAATATGAAGATAGACTATATATATTAGATATATATAATTTAATAGAAATGAAATAAATAAAACTAGCGTATAATAAATTAATGTAAATATATACAAATTAAGGCCCTGTTATGTTTTAAGACTCGTCAGTTTTGATTTTTTTTTTGTTTTTTTTTAACATATTGCTAGTATATGATATCTTATCAGTGAATTTTCAGTGGTGATTTATCATGATTCAAGCAAGTTCGAATAATATTTTAAAAAGAACGTTATTTATTTAAAAAAATCACATTTTTATCAATAAAATTTTAAAATTGCAAATTTCTCAGAGATAAATTACAGCAAACACATTGCTATATTTGAAATCAGCGTATAAAGGCTTATTATAAAAATGTAAAAAAAAAAAAAAAAAAAAAAAACAAAAAAAAAAAAAAAAAAAAAAAAATATATTAGGAGTAAAATATATATGTAATAAAATATTTCGAAAAGTACGACACTTATACAAAAAACAATTAATATTTGGAATCAGCATATAAAGTTATTACAAAAATGTAAAACAAAACTTATAAAATATAAAACGAAAAAGAAAATAAAAACAGGAAAATGGACAAGGAATATTGAGTACAGAGGGGGGCGACGGTTTTCCATGCCCCGTGGGGAGGGGCGGAGGAACCCCGAAAGACACGCCAAATACCTGAAAGAGCGGGGGTTCTTGGAGACCCTCCCGCGGGAGGGGGGGAAATAAGTTCTAGCCCTGTCTGTTCCCGCGGAAGGCCAGAGAGAGCCCGACTCCTGACACCTTTGCGGTTTATACCCTTGGTGTATTCTTCAGTTAAAAAGGAAAAAAAAAAAAAAAATTAAACTGAGACGAAGTCGTAAAACGTAAGCTGCGTCTATATAT
>JABUQX010126000.1:10000-25000 GCA_015478945.1 Trachelipus rathkii
TTTAAATATTAAAAGAAAAATATAAATATAATTCTTTTTTTTTAAGGCATGCACTGCCTATCTTGCCTACCCAGAGGGCACGTCCCATATATATTATATTATATCTATATATATGATATAGTATATATATATATATATATATAGATAGTGCTATATTATATATATATATTATATATTATATATATATATATATTTATATTATATTATATTACAAACATGACTGAAAATTACCTTAAGACGTAAGGAAGAAAGAGCCAGGGATAATCTCTCCTCCCTTTTTGTTTATTAGTCTCCAATCTAGAAATAGTTTCTGAAACATCATCATTATTCTTCCTTTTTATAATAATACCCTCGAAATCCTTGAAAGTCCATCATAAGTGTTTCTACTGCACAACAGCTGTTTTTTCTAGATGTTTGTAAAGCAAGTTTATAAGAATCAAGTTCATTCGCAGTCGGATTTGGGTACGAAACCGTTCTTTAATGCGTAAGAATGTTGTTCTTGGATCGAGCGTAAGGACAAATGCTAAATCGAAAAACGGCTTTAAGCACTTTTTAGATAAAATTATTAATTAATACGTTCGTAGTGCAGCTCATAGTTCAAACAGAGGAAATATTGTTAAACTTTAAATTTGAAACTGAAAATGATAATTTTTCCGTTTTTAAAAAATTTTTTTTTAGTTAAATAATTAATTATTACGTAAATGTACAGGCAGGTTCATCGTTCGAGAGAGGATTGGGTTTAAAGATTTAGGAAAGAAAGTGATTATTTTTTTTCGCTGTTTCTTAAAATTTCCTTATTTGTACTATAAAATAATTTTCTAAGTTTTTAATTTTAAGTTAATAAAGATGTCATCAACCAACCTTGTCAATTTCGTCAAAAACCATTAAAAAATTTTGTACGAGAGGAATTAATTTTTATTTCCATATTTTGTGAAGATGGAAATAGGAATATGATACTAGAGGTCGGAGCCTGGAGCGGAAAAAATTTGGCGGCTCCGCAGCCTGGTATTCATGATATTTTTTTTCAGGAGAGAGGATGTTTATGATTCAAAGTAACTCTAGCTACTTAAAAGGAAATATATTTTTACGAAATGGCTGGACAATTTTCACAATGTAAAGAAATTGCGGACATCTAGAAATATTATTTTAATCTAGGAGAAAAGTGAAAAGCAAAATTTTAACTTTGATTTTTTTGATAGTTTGGTAATATTAAGATCGTAAAAATAAGTTAAAAAAAGAAATTTAATACATATTAATTGGTAGACAGGGTGAAGCCTGATTTCTGGAAAACCAGTCGAGTCATATGAATAAGATTTATTATCTTCTTTGGTGGCAGAGGAATGAAAACTCCTGCTTTCCCTACCATAAGCCCTTTTCGTGAATGCGGTGCGTGATAGTTGTAAATAATTTATCTACCCACCAAGAATTACCCTCGGTTGCAACGCATGCAGGAAAGTGATGCTATTGGTTGTAAATAAATAAATAACTAAAATAAATAAATAAGAATAAATAAATATATATATATTAGTATATATATAGTATAAAGTATATATATATATATATAATATATTCTATTATATAATATATTATATAGTATATATAAGATATATATACGTATATATATGTATATATTAGTTATATATATCTTTCTTTCTTGAGTTTTACATTTACTCATTGTTAAAGTTAATTTGAAAATAAAACTTCAAAAAATATTCCAATTAAAATATTAATCCTGCCATACGCCTAACTTCTTCAATCAACTTGCAATAAGAGACTGCGAGTCTAAAGTCCGAACGGCATAATATTTGGTTGAATTACGATTGCAGGAATAAACATGATTGGGAACACGTTTCATTAAATGAAAACTGGATCAGACACACTAGGAAATAATGATATATATAGATATATATATATATATATATATATTATATATATTATAATAGTATATTATATTATATTATTATTATATAGTATACTATAGTATAGTATATATATATATAGTATATATATGTATAATAATATGCTAAAAATATAATTGAGTACCGGATTAAAAAAGTACCTTGATACGTACCGCTATCTGGTCTTGAATTTCTATGTCGGTATCTGGTACAGGAAAAATAACATGGGCTCGATACGAACATACATCGTACTTTATGACAACAGTGTTGGCGATACGATACCGGGTACAAATGTATCGCCCGATACAGTACCACCAGCGGTAGCATGTATCGCGGTACTGCCCATGCTCTGTATATAGTAAACGGTTAGTAGGCAGGACTCCACATATTTTCTGAAAAAATTCTAAGTCCAAAATCAATAAATTGATATGTATATATAGAGAGAAATATTTTACTATTATAGTTACGTATTTATATTAATATATTATTATATTATATTATTATATATTATATTATATATTATAATTATATTATATATACATATCGATATAATTGATTTTGGACAGAATTATTTCAGAAATAGTTTGGAGTCCAGCTGGCCGAACATCTTTACGCCAGGGTATATATAGTAGGTTTATATATAGTATGTATATATTAAGCTATTTCATATATTAGTAGTATATATATGATATACAGTCATATATATATATAGCTATATATACTATCTGATAAAGGTAGTATGATACTATACCGATATACCTATATAATATATATATATATATATATAGTATATATATATTATATTATAGTTATATAGATTACGTTACTACAGGGTGTCTCGAACGAGTTATGTTACAGCGGTGTGTCACCGTACGGGATGTTTAGGTATGAAAATGTGTAGGAATATCAAGTTTCGATTATTTAATTCGTTAAGGAGCGGATGGGATATGTTACGTTGGGTGTCTGCGCACGCCGCGCAATACGAAACTCGCGCACGAAAACATGCGACCACATGTCGATTGGGATGGATATATTTTTTTTGGCTTCCTGCGAAATGCTAGCATCAAAAAATTGCAAGGTGCGCCGGCTGCGTTCTTGCTGAATTTTTTGATACGGTTCTTTGTTTCACGCAATGTACCCATAACGCGTCAATGTGTAACCAACAATAGTTTTAAAACGTGAATGTGAAAAGGTTGAATAAGATATGGAGGAAAATTGTGGTGACAAGTTAGTGAATCCTGTAAGAGTATGTAAGAACGTGTGGTTAATAGTGATCATACACAATTTACACCGTATTGAGTCTTATCAGCAGCATGCAAGAAGGGAGAAGAACGTCAGGGTCGTTCAGACTTTACGCAGCACAGGTATTTACGAAAATGCTTGTTGCAAAGAGTCGCTCCCATCCACGCGGAATACATGCCTCAGCCCCTCTGGCGACAGGTTTCATTGCCATTGCCAAATGACACGTGACGTCGGTATGATTCCTATATGCGGTTGGTTATCTCGAGGCGAAGAATCATCAGGGCGAGGTTAAGCTGGGTCATAACCCCGAGCGTAGCACTGGTATGTTTGAGATACCAACAGGAGAAGTAGGTTAACCTATGTGGTGTTGGTATGGATATCGGGTGAACGCGTAGGCATGGAAATGGCAAAAGATCTTCGTGATCCATCTTCCCGGAAAGGGTCTGTCGAGGTAGGTCGTCACTATATCAGAATGTTGGTGGGATCATGTTAGCATATATTCTTTCGTTGTGTTCTTAAAGGGTATATATCAGGATGACCACAAGGAAGGTTGCAAGGAAATGGCGTGTACGCTGGTCGCTGTCAATATCCCTCGGAGAGGAACTAAGGCCCCGGCATATCCTACTATTAAGGGGATACCCAAACCGAGTAACGTTGACTGAGTATTTAGGAGACTGGTGATGACTAGTGGAATATTTATGGGGGTGTTGTTTTTCCTCCAATGATCTGACGTTCACTCGTGTTATAAGCATACCGCTATTGGTGAAAGCGAGATTCATCGTCCGATAAGATATTTTCGCAATTAGGTCTGTACGTCTCGGATTCCTTAGACTAGTGCAATCAATGACAGCCAGGAATGCCCGCCGCCCTTTTTGGTCTCCAGCGATGCAAGACCATGGCACAATGTATGCCTATATGGGATAATGTTTGTATGCACACAAAATCTTCCGTATGGCTTGCCTTCGATAAGAGTTCCCAAGGAGCGCGTAATCTAGCCTGCCGTAATGAGACGAATTGGTTCTTCATGGGTGTATACGCAGAATGTCAGTTCGACAGTCGAATGTATGGAACTACCTGCCTCCGTATAGTGCATGAAGGGGGTGTTGAACTATCGACCCCTGCATCTTGAAACGTCTCGTAAAACTCTATGGGAATGCCAATGTGGCTCGGATGTCGGTCGTGTAGATAGTTGACCATATTCTGCAGCAGCTCTGCGAGCATCCCTGTTTTGCGTAATATACACCTCTAACATGTCACGCTTTTCGTCCTGCGTATTACTGTTCACGGTGGGGCATGTTCCAAATGTCTGGCTCTGGACTAGCAAACCCTCTGAAGTTATGTTTCGACAACACTGTTATTACGCATAATTTGTAGGTTATGACATAACCTCCATATGAAAGCTGTTAGTTGGTTGTAACACTTTCACATGACCGTATTTATTAGGCTAATAGTACATATCAATGTATTCTAAAAGGGTATGGCATTAGGTATTTTAATTAATTTCCTTTGTTAGCTGTTACGATAATTTTTTTGGAGTGTTTGACTTGCAGGAAACCTTCGAGTAGTTGTGTAATACTTTGGATATTGCAATATTGTATTTAAAGTAATTATTTCATATTGACACGTTTCGGCTTTTTTAGGCACATGATGTCTACGGATCGACGTCTAGTTGTTTTGGGTACATTGGGTGGAAACGAAGCAACCGTCCGTATCAAATATTGTCGAGAGGAAGAGCCCACCCCATTTTTTATGTGCATTTCACCGAAGCCAAAATATATCATGACATTCGACATTCGCATGTTTTTGTGGCGGTTTTCGTAGTTGCTATGTCGCAGGAGACTATTCTCAGCTAGTAATCGACGTACCGATTTAACCATTCCTGACTCGTTGAATTAATAATTAATCTAATCCGACCTTATACTTTCTGTCACACTCTTTTCTATCACTCTAAGAACATTCTGTAGCGTGCATGAGCTCCTGTTTAGGGTAACGTGACCTTCAGTGATAATGGGTTTATATTGATATCAAGTAGGTAATATATACATAGTAGTATGATATATATTTATAATATAATAATTTATAAATAGTAGAGTATTATATTATTTATATATATATAGTAATTTTATATATATATACTATATTAATAGTAAATAATAGTGAATATTTATAGTATAGTTATATATATATATCCAGAGGTGGGCGTTCCGCACATTTAAGTCGCGGAATTCCGCAATTGCGGAATACCAAAAATAAATTGCGTAATTGAACGATAGGGATTTGAGAAAATTTATGCGGAATTGGCAGTTGCGGACATGCCTATATATTCGCAATTCCGATTAAGAGGACTACCAAATTATTGTGGGAATTTCAGTGGAAATGCCAAATTTATAGGTCCACAAATTTTTACACGTTGGCGATCTTTGTACCTCTGGCAGCATATCGAAAAATCGTATATTTTGTTGCATTAGGTATTTTAATTAAAGTTTTTCTGCATTTTAGATATATTAACAAAAACTTAAAACGGCTTAAATGCATGATAAAAGTTTGAAATCAACAATTTATTCTTTTTCTTTTCATCAAAGGGTTGTTCTTAAAGCTTTTAAAGCTTACCTCCCCTTGCGGGGTACCGCGAAAACGTGGGGTGGCTTCGGGCTGTGCCCTTACCAGCTTACAGGGCCTCCTTGGGGGTACCCGAGATGCGGTCTATATATGCAGATGCTCTCTGGGGTGATCTCATGTAGTACGGGGTCCGGTCGTCTGTAAATTGATCGTGTTATGTAATAGCAAAGAGTTGCAGCTTATGTTGACTCGAAGAGAGCGCATTCCGTAGAAACCAGCTTTTGTTAATGAAGTACTAATGCTTAAGCCCCGGGGGAGGGGGTGGGGGGGGGGGGGAGGGGGGGGGCGATTGCGTAAGGATCCTAATTTGCTGAAATTTGCTGTGGTTTTCATATAAGCGTCAAATTTCCCTCGGTAAAGTTAATGCTTAATAGGTTCTTTGGTAGCGGGTGTAGACAAGTTTTACGTTTTTGTGATGGCCAGTGGTAGTTGGACTTACTGATATCTTAAGGCGATGGTGTAATTTGATAATGTGAGCTGTGGGCTTATTCGGTAAGTAAGGTAATGTTTATCGGTTCTTAGTTTAAGTGAAATATGGTAGTGTGGGTAACTTGGTTCGGTTGCTTAAAATACTTTGTCATGATCTACTTGAATTTAATTATAGGTAATAATAATACATGAATAATGATAATTTTAAGTAATTACATCAGTTATCTAACATATCGAACTAAATGTAATCCACCATATAAAAAACTAAAACTAGATACGATTCATTGCCCCGTAGACATCATGTTGTGCGTCTGCATACACGCGGCGATAACGTGTATATGTATGCGGAAATAATTACTTGGTTAATGTTGACAGTTTATCTGCGCCGCGTAAGTATGAATGTATTAACAAATAATTGCATTGATCTCAATTTGTAGCCTGTTTGTAAACAATTATCGAAATACATGTAATACTAAGGAAATTTAATTGACTAAAATATCCTAATTGCAATACCCTTTAGATTTGTTAACATTGATAATTGGTAACTATGTAGCCTAAAATAATATACGGCCTGTGAATGTGTTGACACCCAATCTGCAACTAGTCTATCATAATGGAGTGAAACTTTTGGTTACGCAGTAGCAATATTCGGTCGGGGGTCAGTATAGTATAAACAACTTTATTTTTTATGTTTTGTTATTTAGATCTACTCAAAACCTATGCAATAAAGCTGTTCTTCCAGGAATATGGAATGTTGTTTTTGGTTGGAATTCACTCTAAAACTTTCAAGATGCGTATGGTATTTGATGTTACTCAGTACCATACTTGTAGGGAAGCGAATTGCGCGGGGTGGGGAAGGTTAGTATGGGGCAGCGCAAGAGGGTATGGACAGGATTGACGTGTGTGTAGCTGATATTAATTCGTTTGGTTATGATTGTGTTTTTAGGTTACCACTAACGTCTAAATCTACAAGGATGTTTATTCGCTGGATGGCCATATTTGTCATGTGAAGCAGACTATAATATGTATCTTGTATATTTGATATCGTTTGGCTTATATCAAGACGGATACATATGCCTATGCCTATACTTGTGTGTGCTGTTATTGTTATCAGCTATTTGTTAGTCATAGTTTATTATCAGAGTGCTGTTTGTTTCAGATGTGATTGCTATGGCGAGTGCGATAGTTCAGATACGCACTTCATACCGTCACTTTCGATCTAGTTATACAATTGACTGCGGAGTGTGTGGGTAGTGTGTCCAGATACGTATACTACTTGTGTATCATCTTCGAATTTGTGCATGATCGTTCTGCTGGATTGAGAAGAATGCAACCATATGGAAATATATTACAACGTTTTCGCGCGTGCATCTTCGAACGGCAGTCTTTATGGATTACTCGCGTGACTTTTGGGATTTAATTTCTGGTAGGGGAAGCCATACATCAGTGATAGGTTTATAGTTGTTTACGTGCATCTGACCCATTGTTGGTTATCATGATAAGGCTACCGATATTGACGTCTCACTCGCCTGCTCGTTACGCGATATAGTGTGGATGGGTGATCTCTATACACGAGGACCGGGTTCGTTATTTGTGCAGCGGATAGGTGTATTTAAATATTCTTCATGGTCGTGGAGTACATCCAGTGGAATTGACCCATTTATTGTTATCTACAAAGACTCGGGTGGGTGATAAAGTAAACTCTAGACTCCATTAGGATCATATTACATGTTAGAGTAACTTATTGCGTACGCGACATAGAAGTTCAGGATTATTTTACGCATATTACGGTGCACTAGGGAGCTCTGAGGTAAAGGCATCAGAGTGTGTGAACTGTTGTAGAAAATCTGTGTGGAAGGGGATACGACAATACGCTCTCGCTCAAGACCTATAATCTAAGATGTGCAGGTGAGACTAGATTGAGTATCAGAGACCAGTCTCATACCCATTTCAGGATATCTGGAGTTATAGAATTAGATGCGTGTTTTTTCGCGCTGTGCGTTAGAATTAGTATGGGATAAAATACGGGCCTTGATGGTTCGTAATACAACTGTATTGGAAATCTCCACCGGATAGTGTCCTTCTGGCATACATGTATAAAAAGCGATGTGTACTCTCACAGTTCTTCCGATATAATCCTCGAGAGCATAGGTTACACGTATCTGTAGTTTAGGATTACTAGAAACTAGAGAAGTGCTAGAATCATTACCATCTTATCAGTTGCACAAGACAGACAGAATACTGATTAAGTGAGCTAACCATTGGGTGGCCCTCAGCGCGTATATAAAACTCGCAGTCTAATAGTGTGACCTAGCCTCGGGGAACAGTCAAATCCTGGTGTTACCAGGGAACGTTGGAATCAAGATGATACTTTTTACACTCCGATAACATAATGTGCGTCTAAGCGCGTTCGCTTTTCCCGCTTGCATTGGACTAATACTTTGCCGTGTTGGGGTATATCTTACAACCTACCAGGGTAGTGTATCGCGTCTGGGTTTATATTAGATCCAACGTGTTAGACACACCTCAGCTCCGTGATACTTACGCCGTCGAATTATCAAAACGCATATAGGTTGCGTGAATGCAATCGCCCTCGGGTACTGGTGTCACTGTATGAAGAATGTTGCAGTGCTGTTGAAAACCGCAATAATGTGAATGGCAGAACACCATGAGTGGTACCTACCCGCTTCGCTTCCGCGCCCGCAAGTAGGGCATAGTATATAGGTCATCGTTTATCGCGATCGCGGGACTGGAGTGCGACTTCTGAAAGCGGGGAATCTGATATGCTACAATGACTGTGTAGTACAGAAGTATGAATGCAGACGCAATGACGTTGCCTTCTCGCTTTCTGCTATGTGTATCCGCATGTGTGCATTCTCGCTTAAGATCATGAGGGTTGATTTGAAATATATATTGTAAATTTGATAAAAATCTATATGAGTTTTTATCTCTAGTATTTAACATACTAGGTACTTGCTTACTCTACATTGTTAAACTATGTTATAAATATGAATCGATACTTAGTCTTTACGTATCGAGCCTTGTTGTGTTCGTTCTTTTATTGGTTCAATTGTATGTTAATGAAATGGCTGTTTTTATTACTTCGTATCGTGCTGGTTTTGTTTGTTATGTCTTAAAGTATTCATTAATGTGAAAACTTTGTTACGTAGCAAAAATAATTCCGTTGCTTATGTATATCCAAACGAACTTATGGTTTTTATTTTGTTATATAAGACTTATCTCGAAATTTGGGATACTGGGCGAAATCGTGATTTCCTGAAACATTTTTGGAAGGTCAGATGTTCATGAGAGTACATTGGCGCTGGAAGGGAAAGAGAGAGTGAGAGGCTCCGGTGGGATTGATGTATTACTGATTACTGCTTTAGGACAGTACTATTAACAAGCTTATACTATGATTTTTTTAATTCAATGAATCTTATTTTATGTTATGTTTGGATAACTACTCGGAGTTGATATAGGTTTGCATAATATTATGGTCCCCCGTATGGGAATGTCACTTGATGAGTTAGGTAGGTATTATAAATTTGTGTTAATATTATTATGTTAATGTAAAAGAAGTTTGTTTCTACGATTTGTCTAGATAAATGTTGATTTGATGTATGGATTTATTTTTTACAATGTTCTTAGAATTTGATATAGAGAAGTGTTATGATATTTCATTAATATATTACTATATCAATATATACCTTCGAAGTTAACGATGTGACTGGCTATACAGTTGATTATGGTTTATTTTGTGAGGATCTGGGGCTCTGGACAAAGTATGGGAATTTTAGGTTATCGTCGTTTTAGTTTAATGTGCTATCGCTGTCAGATACTTTACTGTTTGGTAGGCGTGGGAACCTTTGTTAGAATAGTCATGGAGCGTCCTAACGTGAGGATCTAATACCTTCGATGCGTAAGTGTGTTAGCGTTTGGTCGTTGTGACGAGTTATATATCTAGTCAGATGGTGGCTAGCTCGATTGCGTTCTATATGTTGAAAATCGTTTGTTAGCGACGTGAGGGTCGTCAGTAGTGGTCGTTTGGGTATATGGTATATGGTAAAGGCAGGAACAAACGCTTAAGTTAAGTATTTAATATTCCCAAGAAGGTGAACAGTAGATTCGAAATGTTCAGGACTTGACATCTAAATCAGTCAACTCGGTGAGAGTCGATACACTCCGCTGGTAACATAACATATACTCATGGGAGAACTCCTGTATAGGGCCGTAGTAGTTAGGTTATATATAGCTAATATATATATAGCTAATGTATATATTTATATTATATTATGATAGTATATATATATATATTTGTAGTTATATTTTTTATATTTAATAGTATATACTGTAAGTATTATATATATATATACCTATTTATGATATATATATATATATCATAGTATATTTACTATGGAGATTTTGATTAAATAACATTGATAACTGGGGTAAGTATGTGGCACTTGAGGATCTAAAAATATATTTCTGCAAATAATTCTGTCAAAATTCAGATATAATCGATATGTATAACCTGATCAATATAATGAATTATTCATAATATAGTAAATAATAATAATATATAATCATAAATATAATAATATTATATAAAAGTACAGGGTTGGGATAATAGTAATATTTAGACCTATATATACATATCAATTTATTGATTTTGGACTTAGAATGATTTTTCAGAAAATATGTGGAGTCCTGTACTAATATGTTAAGCTAGATACTACAGAGGTATGGTCATGTATCGATTACTGACTTATAACATGTAGCGTGGTTACTTGTATGGGGTATCGATACGATTTTGAGAACCAGGGTTATCTCGCGTAATTCTCAAGCCATAGCACACTAAGCTGACTGGCTAAATCCGTAACCGAGATCGAATATAGGTAGAATCGGGCACACTTTGTTTTTGATTAGTGGTAATCAGAATAGTCCCAGGGAAAGAATTCCGGTACCCTGGCTTGGCTGGATTTAGATCGGGTTATGAATAATATGATTAAAAATAAACTGCATAATTATTTATCATCTCATAGCTATTAGTGAAGTTGTATTAAAACGATAGACATTTTTTAATAGAATAATATGTACTATATATATACGATAGATAATAATAGTTTACAATATTAGATTACGAATGATCGATATACTACGTAGAAAGGTGTATATAGTTGAGGTAGGTTATTTAGTATAGGTAGTCTCACTAATAGCTATTGTATATTTTTATATACGTGTATTATATGTAGTGGTGATATATAAATTATGTAGTTAATGATAACATAATTGTTTCCATAACTGCTCATTACTTCGGTTAATTATTCACTTTGTAGTAGGAAAACGCATGTTTCCAAAGTTTGGATCTTATTCTGCTATATCTGGATACTATTCCAAAGTTTATTGTCGTTTGGACTTTAAGAGCACGGCAGGATGCTTTATTGGCAAGTGATGAGGAAGATTAGGGCTTGTCAATTTGTTTTAATTTTTATGATTGAATATTTTTTGAAGTGTGGTTTGTAAATTTTTCAAATGGTTAATCATGTTAATCTAAGTGTAGTAACATGGTGAGTCCAGGGAAAAAGGAAGAAAAGTATTATTATGTGATAGATATATTTGATATTATTGTATAGTGATATACTATATATAATAGTATAATGTAATATATATTGGTTTGATTTACTGATTAATGATTTTACTGCTAGCGTATGTACATGTCAATTTTAGTAAAAATATGGTTTGGTTAAAAATATGTTTATGTTTTTTTACATACCCTAAAGCAGTAAATAGTAAATCAAACCACCATCCCCCTCCTCCCTACCTTCCATGATCTATTGATCTATTGATTCAAAGTCATATTTTCTATTAAAATTGTTATGTTTGACATACCTAAAGCAGTAAATCAGTAATGCAAAACCCTAGCATGTACATATAGGCTATATATATCTATATATATTGTATAATAGTATATATATATATATATATTTATTTATTTATTTATTTTTTCATGTTTTTATTTATTTACAAACTTATAATTGTATTACTCGTTAATTTGGAAATTGTTTACGTTCATTCATAATTGCTTGTTACAAACTATCACCAACCAATTCACGGAAAAAGGCATTATGGTAGATGCCAGCGCGTGGTTCTATCAGCCTCTTCGCTCGCTCCAAGGATAAGCACTATAAATCTTTCAGATATGACTCGACTGTTTCCAGAAATCAGCTTCTGCGGTTTCTTAATTAATATTTTTAGAAATTTCTTTTTTTTAATTATTTCTTTATAGTTTGATATTTCCAAATCTAATCATAATAGATAAAGTTGTAAAAATTTGTAGATCTCCAACTAGATTCAACATGAAATTAATTTAAAATGTATAATAATAATATATAAAGGATGCTTTAAAATTTTGTAAAAAGCAGTGCAAAATGGAATATTCTTGTTAAGTAGATCTAGAGTTACTATTGAATATAAGCTATTCCATCATCTCCTGAAGAAAATGAAGATCTGATATCGCAGGGTCAGGCCGACCGGCAAATTTTTCGGCTCCGGTTCTCGACCTCTGTTATATAATTACCTATTTCTCACAGTGTTACATATATGGAAAATTATTAATCTCCTGTACAAAATATCCTTAATGGGTTTGGCGAATTTGAAGTGTTTTTGTTAATGACAGTCTTGTATTATTCACAAAAGTAATAAACTTAGATACATATTTTATAGTATAATAAGAATTTTAAAGAAATACAAGAAAAAGAATAATTCACTTTCTCCTAAATTTTAAATAAAATCCCTCTTCGAACAGATGAAATGTTCATTTAGTTTAAACCTATGAATTTTACCTAAAAAAAAATTTTTAAAAACGGAAAATTATATTTCAGTTTCAAAATTTAAAGTTTAAAAATTTCGACTGACATATTTAGGTAATAGCTGGCTGAAGACGTATGTAATATAATTTTCATTAAAAACATTTTTTATGCCGTTTTCGATTTAGCATTTTGTCTTAGCGCTCGATAAGACAAATTCTTACGCATTTACAGAAGTTCGTCGCCCCATATAATCGCATAGTACCTCGTATCGTTGCGGCCGATTGATTTGTCAAGTCAATATTCGCGTATCATTTTGGTAGTAAACTTATAGGCCATATATTAAATAAGTTTTTCTATTATATATAACTCTTGATACCAAATTTACGAAATCATTAGTAGCATAAACCACAGCGTAAGTAAAAGGTGTTTCAGCAGTATTGAAAATTCAAAGCGATAACATAAGCACCCTCTGAACTTAAGGCTTACATAGAAGTGTGGACTTTATCCAAAGGATCTGTGACAGGAGTCCTTCTATTAAATACAAAGGGCACCTTTACGAGCTATTGGGATGATGTTGTTTCAGTACTTATATGCATGTTTAGTGAATACTACTAAGTACATTAACAATAGTTCCAACGCTTCTACCGAAAGCATGTAGTAAAGACGTATCACTAATATAGGAATAAATAAGAATCACGGAAGGGGAAGCGTGAGAGGGGAGAGGGAGCTGTTGTTAGTTTTAAGCTGGATTTTACTGCTCTGTTGCTTTTATCCTGTGAAGTTCTAAGTAAAATTGTTAAGATTCAAAGTGCGTTAGAATGTTTTTTTATGATTATAATAAAATATATGATTAAATCATCAACTTCTAAAGGAAATAAAATTGATTTATTATTTTTTTTTAAAAGAATGTTTTTATTATTTTAATATTTGAATCTTTTTATTTAACATTATATTATTTTATTAGATATATTATAATTTATACTATATTTGCTATTTCTTTCTTAGCATTTTAGTATATTATGTTATATATATTATATTATTATATATTATTATTTTTAAATATTTATATTTATGGAGATTTATATTTTACTAGGGGTGTGTACGCAGAGGAATTTGCCCTCCTTGTGGTTGTTTCCATAAGTATGTCATCAGGATGAATCGCATGTGTTCGCCAGGTTGCTCCCAGTAGTAAAAGTAGTCCTGGAACTGGCTATTTCTTTATTATTTCTCAATTTCGGTAAGCAGTATCATCATTAATAAGTAAGTTGTGTAAGATGGTGTCCGTAGTAATAAGACGATTTAATTGTGCTGTGTCCCGTAATGGATATTTTAGGTGTTATGATCTGGGTACTCTAATTCTCACAAGAATACCTTATCCTTTAGTTATGGATGTCGATTTATTGCACTGTCTCTGCATTCATACTAAATATATCTATATTATTTAGTTATATAGTAACCTATAATATATATATGATATATATACTATATACACTATACTATATAGTAGTTATATATAATATATATTATATTATATAGTATATACTTTTTATTTTTATTTTTTTTTAATTTTAATTTTAATTTTTTTAATTTTTTTTTTTGAATTTTATTTTAATTTATTTATTCTATTTATCTAATTTTTTTTATTTATTATTAGATTTATTAATTAATTTATTTAATCTTTTTATTTAATTTATTAATTGTATTATTTTTGTATTGTTTTCTTTAAACAAAAAGCTTCGCTTTTTTTCGTCGATAGAAGGGCGGAAATTCCCACGGTAATTTAAAAATTCTTCCAGCTAGATCACGGTCGATCTTTTACTTTCCGGCGCTGGCATCACTCATTCCCCTTGCCCAAAGAAAAGAAGAAACAAGAAAAAAAAAAAAAAAACTATTATGTTCTTCTTATTTATCTAATTATTATTCTATATCGTAATCTAGCCCGTGTGTTCTTCGTCAATTCGGCGCCTGGCATTTAGAGTCCAGGCGCTACGATAACTTCTTTC